>WBNO01023171.1:661452-678866 GCA_013400575.1 Peucedramus taeniatus
CTTCCCTTCCCTTCCCTTCCCTTCCCTTCCCTCTCTGCCTCTGCCTTGGGCTCTCAGATTCCGTCTGGGAACTGAATTTTTGGCAGGACCTGGAGTGATAGGACAAGGGGTGATGGTTTTAAAGTAAAAAGGGGGGGATTTACATGGCATATAAGGAAGAAGTTGGTCACAATGACAGTGAAGAGGCCCTGGCATAGGTTTTCCAGAGAAGCTGTGGCTGCCTCATCCCTGGAAATGTCCAAGGGCAGGTTGGATGGGTCTTGGAGCAACCTGGGATAGTGGCAGGTGTGCCTGTCCATGGCAGGGGGTGGAACAAGATGAGCTTTGTTCCCTCCCAATCCAAACTATTCCATGATTCTCTGAAATCCAGACTCTCCCTGGGCTCCACTCGCTGCTGGCAAGGGTGATCTCACAATTCTGCTGATAAAAGGTGCCCCAGGACATCACAACCTCCTCATGGCAGCTGGGCTGCTTCCACCTCAGCCTTCTGAGGGCACAAAGGTCCTTCAGAGCCACTTCTCCCTCAATCCCCATCCTCTGGGAATAGCTCTCACACCGCTCAAGGACCACCTCTGTCTGATCTGTGGGAGATGGACAAGCAGCCAGGACAGACAATGCAATCCCTCACCTGGGTTTACAAACCTCTTGTTTACAACTCCTGAATTCCCCTGGAAAGCCCACATCCCTGTGGATGGGATGTCCCTCTCTGGCAGCATCTCCAGCTCTCTGTGGGTGTCTGGTGCCTTCCCAAGGCCGCAGAATTCATGGATGGGCACCAGAAGAGCCCTCGTGCCAGCGAACCCCCGGGCACACCCACCTCGGTAAAGGGGCTTTTTAATTAACTGTAGGAATAAAGCTGTGGCCAGTCCGTAACCATGGTGATGCAGAGCCAATCCCAGAGGATCGCCAGCCAGCTGGAATATTTTTTGGATGGCAAAGCTTCAGCCCAACGTTTAATGGTGTTCGACTCTATTCGGGAAACAATTACATGCTCCATTTTCAACGGAGTCAGCTGAACAATGGAGTCAATGAGGCAATTTCGGCACAGGCTCCTCCGCTCTGCCGGGCCCACAGAGCTGCTGCTCTGCCAGGCTGGAGCTGCCTTCCACGGGCAGCTGTGGGGACACCTGGGAGCTGCATGTGACAAGATCCACCCTCACACATGATGCCACAGGTCCTCACGCTGGTGGTGGCCCCAGCGCATCCTCCTGGGCTTCCTTGGGTGGCCCAACCACTCAGCTCTTGTCCCAGCCATGACCAGTGTTGGGTGGTTGGAAGGGTGGCACAAGGGACACCTTGGCTGCCACCCTGGCTCTGCACACCTGGAGTGGGAGGTGTCCCTTGCTGGTTTTCCCCCTGCTCGCTTTGGGGTCTCAGTTTCTCTCTTGGGGGGTTCCATCCTGGAGGAAAGGAGGCTCAGGGGGGACCTTCTGGCTCTGCACAACTCCTGACAGGAGGGGGCAGGAGGTGAGGGTCAGGCTTTGCTCAGGGAACAGGGACAGGATGAGAGGAAATGGTCCCAAGTTGTGCCAGGGGAGATTTTCATTGGATATTAAAAAATTTCTTCATAGAGAAGGTGGTCAAGTCCTCGAACAGGGTAATGATAGAATCACTATCCCTGGAAGTGTCCAAAAAATGTGTGGATGTGGCACTTGGGGACATGGGTTAACAGTGGCCTTGGCAGTGGTGAGGGAATAGCTGGACTCAATCTCAGAGGGCTTTTCCCACCTGAATGATTGCATGATGCTTTGCTCCCCTCTTCCTGTGTGACACAGCCATCCCTCTGTTTCTCACCTCCCTTTCCCAGAGCTCGCCCTTCCGCAGCTCCGTGACCTCCTTTCTCCTTCAGGAATATCCTGTTCCCTCTCTGTGTGTCACCACCATTGCACACCAACCCCGTGGCCTCCAGACACGCCGGCCACAAAAATGCCTTTTAAAGCCTGCTGGGATTTAATTAATTGCTGCCTTTATTTTATTAGGATAAAAAATGCAGGTCTGGAAAATCTTTTCGAGGATGACATCAGTGTCTTCAGCTGAGTTTGGATTTGGTTGGTGTTATTTTAGCTATTCAAGGAATGTGAGGAGTAGGGAGCCTGGTGACTCCTTCCTTGCTGCTACACCTTGCTTGGGCTTGTTTTTCCCTCTCCTTGACCTCAACACATCTGTGGAATGACAATCCACCCCGACCTTCTCCATTCTGTCCTTTCTCTCCAAGGAATTGGTCGGTTCCCATGGTGGTTCAGCTGATCCCTGATACTCGGGGCAGCCTTCTCCCCCGTGGTGTTCCCTGAGGTTAATTATCCTCCCTTTTCTCCATCCCAGCCCTTTCACCTCTGGCTTTATAAATATGGGCAGGGCCAGCAGTGAATGGACAAGCCCGCTCTTGCACAACTGCACCATGAGAACATTCCTTGGATTCACCATGAGAGTTTCCTCAGCAATTTAAAGCAGAGGTGCTCTTTAGGGTGCCCATCCCAAGACCTTTTCCAGCCTCTTAAGGTCAGGAAGACAAACCCACAGCATTGACTGTTTTCTAAGTGCCATCTTCCAGCTGGGGTCCCAAATCCATGGTTATTACTGAAAATTCAGGCTGCTGCTCTCCCAGTGACTCAGCTCACATTGATGGAAGAGCTTAATTAGGGTTACTCAAACAAGGGTTACTCAACTGGATATTCATCCCCATAGGAAGAGCTCTGTCTCCTCACTCACCCTTTCTGACTCTTTTGGGAAAGCCAACTCCAGGATTTATTGCAGGTTCTGGCGTGTCCCATCTTGAAGGGAAAGATTTGCCTCCAGGGCAGGAGGGAACCATCCAAGAGCCTCCTCTTCCTCCTCCTCCTCTTCCTCATCTGACTCTCCCCTTTCTCCACCTGCCTGTGGACCTCTGACAGCTCCACACTCCTGGGGCTTGGAATGGCCAGGAAAAGAGAGTAAAAAAAAAAAAGCAGTTTTTTCCTGTGGTTTTACACGTTTCTGTTGGCACTCCTTGGCCTGGGGAGGGTGATGAAAGAGGGGATGAAGAAGATGCCTGGGAATGGCTGTGGTGGGACAGCCTTGGAATGACCCCCTAAGAGCATCTCCACCAAAAATGAATTTGGCCTCTGCTTGCATCATTGAGCTCAGCAGGAGAGGATAAAAGAGAGAAAAAGAGGGAAAAGGGAAGAGCCAGGCTGGGCTGAGAACAAATTGTTTATCTGTATTTTCCATGAAGCATCAGCAGTTCCTTAAAGAGGACAAAACCAGAGGGACCTTCCAGAGAAATCCTTGTAGGGGCTGGGAAGGTCTAATTAGTTTCTATATTTGAGCAATGTAAAAGTTTATCTTGAAGCCTCCTGTATTTTTTAAATATGACATCAACATCTTCAGCTTGGCTTTGATTGTCCTTAACGACCAGGTTTTATTATTATTCTTTTTTTAAAACTCTTTCAAGAAAATAAAAGGGGAATATTTACTCAAGGCGTAAAAATACCCCTGAATTCTGATGGCTTTGGCAGAGAAGTGGTGGCCCCGTTGCTTTTCCGTGTGATAAATCCTCCTGCTGCCGTGCTGCTCCCACCCCAGATCCAAGGATTGTTTAATTTTCAGCTCGATTTTGAAAACCCAAAATGTTTGGAGCCCAGTTAATGTCGTATTAATTTTCTAAGGCAGCAAGGCAAAGTGGCTCCTAACATAAATATTTTACCAACCATTTATAAATAGCGTGGCTGCTCAAAAAGAACAACACCGTTGATCAGGAAGCTTTGGAGGCTCCGTGCTCGGTGCCAGAGGGATGGAGGGATTCAGGGTGGGAGATGTCGGCAGCCACTCCAATGTGCTGGAAGCTTTTCAGAGCTGGAATTCTGTTCCTGTTTCCCCCCCTATTTTTTGTGTCCTGGAGTTGATTGTGCAGCTGTTCCTGACTGTGGGTAAATCCGTTCTTGACATGCTCCCATCCTTGTCCTGCCTGGATGAAGGCTGGATCCTGTTGGTGCTGCTAGAATTGGCACTGAAATAGTGAGGGCACCACAAATCCTTTCTGGGCTCAGTTCTCCAACCCTGACCTGAGGATTTGATGAATTTTTCTCCTGGTAATGTTGGAATTCTCTTTGGATCAGCGGTGGCAGCTCTCTCCACTCCATACCCACCCTGGGATCTTCCATGTGCCAAGAGATGGGATGGAGGGATGGAAAGAACTGGAGGAGGAGACACAGGGAGGGAAAGACTTTACAAAATTCACTTTTAAATCAGTGAAAACAGCATTTTCCAAACCCTGGTCCTTTGTGGGGAGGATAATCCCCCTTTCAGATGTTAACGGGAAGGAATTAAAACAAGGATTTGGCTCTTCTCTCTTCAAAGCAGGAACAGTAATTCTGTAAGTACATCTTGGGAAGGTTTCCAAAGCATTGGGAAGGAACAGTAATAAAACTGGACAGGTACCGTGGAGAGCAGGAATGGGATGTAATGGCCAAGGGCCTGCATGGACCTGGCCCTGCATCCTACTCCTGCCTCTGGAGCAGAGCAAGGGAGAGACGGTCCAGGATGGAAAACAGTAACAGGAAAAGGGATGGGATGGGATGGGATGGGATGGGATGGGATGGGATGGGATGGGATGGGATGGTGTGAGATCAGGTAGGATGAGATGGATGGGATGGGAAGCCTCTTTACCAAGCTGAGCTTTGTGTGGGCCTCTGGAAATGGTGGGAGGTGTGGAATGTGCAGTGGAGGCAGGAGCACAGCAGAAGGAATGGGACAGAGCCTTTGGAGTTTGACTTGGATCAAAGAAGCCAAATGCCTGTCCCTGACCCTTGCAGTGCTTCTCTTCAGATGGAGGCCAAGCTAATAATTCCCTCCCTTAGGAAAATTCACCAGGGAGGCAGAGCTATTTCCTTCTCAGATTGTGGGATTTTATGGCTGTTTGCACAATTCCTGGATCACGTCAGCCAAGAGCAAGCTGGGTAGAGATCCCCACCTTTCTGGGAACATGTGGGAAAAGCAAATACAAGGATATGACCTTCCCTTGCTGTGTGGACAGCTCCTGCCCGTGGCAAGCCGGTTTCACCCAGGGCAAGCAGGGCAATTTCCCTGCCTTCCATCCCCATCCCTCCTTCTGCAGGCATCCTGTGGGATACTTCCCTTTCCAGACTTGATGACGTGTCCTTGCCATCACTGGGCTTGCATGGATGGTCTGGCAAACGAGGAATTGCGGGAGCCAAGCTGCTTCCTGCCCGTGGAAGCAGCATCGGGAGGAAGATGTCAGCCGGTGATGGGAAGCACCACGAGTGTGGTCGGCAGTATCCAGGGATCCCGGGATGTAAACACCAAACACACACAGGGCTGCCAGAGGAGAGGGGATGGAATGAATAGCGCAGGCTCCGTGCCAGCTTCCCAGTGGCACACGGAGTTTGGGGCTGGCACAGGGTTTGGGGGGACAGGGAATGTCTGGAGTGTTTGCGGAATTCTGGGGACTGTGGTTTGGGTCTTCCAGGTCTCCCAGCCTTCCCAGGAGGGTCTCCAACCCGAGGGGGCAGAGGATGCATGCAAAACTTCCTGCCAAAATGCTGGCAGCCCTCTGGGCTCCTCCTGGAATGTGGCAGCAGCTCCATCCCGAGCAGCTGGGGCAGGACCCAGGTTCCTGCAGCCCAACAATAGCAGAGCTCAGGCCAGCCCTCAGCCCCTGGGGCTCTTTGCCACCCCGCTGTCCCCGGACATGCCGGGGATGCTGGGATACCAATCCAAGCCTGGATGTTTCCTGCGTCCTCCCCTTCTGTCCCCCCAGCCTGTCTTGTCTGCATCCGATGCTCCAGCAAGTATTAATAGAGTTGCAATGTCTGACGTCTCAAAGGAATCCCCTGTTGGGAAAAAGCTGTTCCGGGAGCTGGTGGTGGAATGGCTCATCTCTTCCACCACGGCATTCCCGGCTGCTCCTGGTGAAAGCCCTGGGCGTCACGGGGCTCCTGGATTTCAACCCGAATTCCAGGGGTTTGGGGGTGCACCGCATCCGCCCGTTTGAGCATTTAATGGGGTTTTACTCCGGGTAGTTTTACAACTTTAATGCACTTAGCACTAATTTGGGGAAGTTTAATGCCAAACACATAAATGTTGGATGGGAGACGGCCGAGGTGTTTTACAGCCTCTGGGAATTACCCAAGGTATGTGGGGCTCGTTTTGGCTTCTGATATCACTCAGCACAAAATTCCCGGTGCTTGGCTGGGTTCCAGGTGCTGGGGCTGATGGATGGCGGTGGCACTCTTGGAGCGGGGACCGTGGCCATACATAAACCCCAGAGCCAGGCAAGGGCTCAAAGCCTCATTAAAGCCTTCCCTAATCTGGCAGGATCAGATTTGCCTGGTGCACTCGAAGCCGCTCCCACTCCCAGCCTCTGGTTTGTGTGGTCGTGTTGTGGGGAAAGCGGAGACGGCTTCGGTGCAAGGAAAACACCCCGGGAGGCTGGGAGGGGGAACCCGCTGGGAAAACCGAGCTGGAGGTGATGGAGCAGGAACCAGCCGAGCCAGCACCGTGTCTCTGCC
Source organism: Peucedramus taeniatus (assembly GCA_013400575.1). Taxonomy (NCBI): domain Eukaryota; kingdom Metazoa; phylum Chordata; class Aves; order Passeriformes; family Fringillidae; genus Peucedramus; species Peucedramus taeniatus. The sequence goes on from WBNO01023171.1 coordinate 667,959, forward strand.
CATCCCGTCACACCTCTTCCATCTCCAGGAGTCCATTCCTCTGCATCCCGTGGTCTGGAGGATGGAAATGCCTGTTTTCCACATGGCAGCGTCTCCTGTGGAGTGAGGGATTGCTCCACTGTCAAGGCCAAAGTTAGGATAAACTTGTTGAGTCCTGGATGCTGCGAGCCTGGAGCAACAGGGAGACCAGGAGAATAAATCCAGTGGGATGAAGGCTATCCAAAAGCCTGGATGGACACACAGCTGCCGTGTCCTCTGGATGAGTTTTAAAGGACTGTGGAAAAGCTGCTGCCTCTTTGGAGGAAAGGATTTGGTTGTGGGTTTGAGCTCAGCCTCACTCCCCAGGCTCTGAAATCAGCCTCATTTATAACAACACTTTCATGGGTCAGCCAGAAGGATGGCTTGAAAAAAGAGATTCCCAGCTAACATCCTGCTGGATGCCCATGTGTGGATGCCAAAAGGAGAGGGAACTGCTCTGTCTGGATCATGTCCTGGGAGCAGGCACTTCCCCGGTGTGCAGGATGCTCCTCTCTCCTGGGGAAGGGGACACCCTCAGCCCTTCCTCCATGCAGGAGGGATCAGCAGCTCCCTGGGAGCTATCCCATATCTCGCCCTGGGAATGAGCAGGGGAAGTGCCACCTACAGCCAAAGAAGAAACTAGACCCCAAAACATTGGTTTCTTACTTACTCCTTTAATTTAGCAAACAAGCTGCTCATTCCTGTGCTGAGCAGGTTCTCCCTTCCCCAGCTAATCCCAGTGAAGCTGTTACGACTGTAGGAAATTTTGTGTGCTCTCCTTGTCCCAGATTCACTTGTTATGAGTCAGAAAAGTCTTTTCCCAGCTTTGTCCTTCAGGTAACTCCTGTGACTGGTGCCTACTGAGCAGGCTCCAAGCATTAATTTGTCAGTCATGTCCAGTCTGTCGTTCTGGTTCCAGGATTTGGGATGAGCTGAGCCAAAGGCATTCAATGCCTTATCCAGGGCCAGCAGTGAAACCAGCTGGGTCACTTGGGCTACCAATTCCCAGCCCTGAGCTTCCTCCAGGGAGATGTGGCAGCTCCCACTGCAAAGGCTGGGATAGCTCTGAGAGGGCACAAAGCCTGGGAAGCAGTCTGGGAAAGATGGTTACTGAGGTGGGAGTGGGGGCACTGAGCAGGAGGAAGAGGAGGAAGGGAGGAAGTTTGGGGTTAGAGCTGAATTAATGTCACTGTGGCCATAGATGTTTCATTGCACCCTCCTGTCTGCACTGCTGCTGCCTGGGCTTCCTAAGGGTGGCCCAGTTGGGGCCTCAGGAGCTCCATGTGATTCCAGCAGCTCAGCAGGGAGAGGGGATGGGATGGTATGGAATGGGTCATGTACCAAGCCCACCTCGCTGGAAGCTGTCCCTGAAGGTGTCATCCAGATCCCTGGGTGCCTGTGCTGCTCCTGACATTGCAGCCAGACTTTCCCACCTTTCCTTTTGCCCCAGGTGGAACCTGCTGCTTTATCACCACAGGCCAAGGGGCAGATCAGCCCCACAGCTCTGGTGGAGCAGTTGGGAGCTGTTGCCCCCACACAGCCTGGTTAATCCGGTTATCCTATAACCAAAGAGCTTATCTGCTCCTGGAGCTCAGCCAGGGACTTCTGCTTCCTCAGCACACAGCCCTGGGCAAGGGACTGCTCTGGACTGTGCAGTGACCCCAGCACAGCTTGTCTGAGCCATCCTGGCACTGATTTCCATCAAGGCACATCCCAGACACTCGGCCAAGTGGGGAGACATCGCTGTTCCCAGGCAGCTCTGCTGAATTCCACCAGAGCAGCCAAGCTCACCATGCACAGTGACCTGCTGCCCACCAGAACTGCTGTCTCAGCTCCCATCCCTGCTCCTCAGCTCCACAGGGAGTCCAGGCAAGTCCTGGCATCTTTCCTGCAGGCAGGATTTGCTCCTTTTCCCACTGGAGGAGAGGAACACATTGGCAAACTCTTCCACCCCTGGTTCTGCAGAGCCACTTGTGCTTGGAGAATGTTTTAAAACCATTGCACTGGCTATATTCTGCTTGGAGAATTCCCTCACAGCCCTGCTAATCCTTCCTTTAATTTTATGCCTTTTCTTCTGTCATCTCTTTTAATTGCTTAAAAACCACCCCAAAATGAAATTGCATCAAATAAATTCATGCTCCCAGGAGAGTCCCAAGAAGCTGCAGGAAGTTCAGAGGGAATGCAGACCATGTCTCTGGGATGCTCCAGGAGCTTTGGCAGGAGGTGCCCAGGAGTCTCAGGGCTCGTATTCCATTTCCATTCCTTCTGGAAATCTAATTTAGGGTCTCCTGGTGGGATGGGGCAGAGGAGGGTGAGCTGTGCCTTCCTTTGGTCTGCTGTGGCACAGGCACAAGGGCTCGATCTGAGGGAGACTCTCTGCCTGCTGAGAACTGGGAGAAGGAGAAAACCATGGAAAATCCATGGCAGGGCACAGCTGGGCCCCATGGCAGACACTTTGCTCCATGTCCAAGCACGAACCCATGGGTGCACAGACCCTGATGCTCCAAGGCTGTCGGGAGCAAACACCTCCCTTCCTCAGTGGCTGGAAAAGCTTTTTCTTTGTTTTCATTCAACACAAACCTTGCCCTTCTTGCTCCACCACTGGCTGTGACTCAGAGCTGTGCAAGAGGCAGCAGGAGGGGCTCGGGGCTGCTGGACCTGCCGTGGCCAGCCCGGGGCACACACGGACCTGCCCGGACCCTGCCGTGGCCAGCCCGGGGCACACAGGGACCTGTCCGGTGCCAGGCCAGCCCCAGGACCCGCACACAGACAGGGATCAAGCAGAAATACAGCTCTTGGCCAAACATTTTCCCCAGGCAGGGGTTGGGGATGGCACTTCTGTCCCCTTGGATGTGCGAACTCCCCAGTCTGTCCCAGTAGCTGGAGGTGAGCAAGGGTCTGTGCATTGGCTGGGTCCCCCTGGGGCTGTCCTGGCAGCGGGGTCCCTGCTCCATTGGTGTCCCCACCCCTTGGAGAGCCCACCCCAGCCGGCCACACAGACACACACCTTGCCAGTGCCCGTGACAAGGACCGGGAGTGATCAGACAGTCCCCCCGCGGGGCTGGCAGACAGCTCCTGCTCCGTGCGGCTGAGCGGAATGTTAAAGCAGGCGTGGGGATCCATCCCTGCGGGATGGAGCGGCTGCGGGATTGCCCCCCACACCACAAACCCTACAGAGCTCTGGGGGTGCCACTGGGGCAGAGAAAAACCAGCAGAGCTCCAGTAAAACCAGTGTCGTGGGCTGGGCTTGGTGGGCAGCAATGAGGGGAGCAGGGACAGCCCTGCGCCATCCCGCTGCCAGCTCCAGCATTCCCATGCCACCTGCATATGAATGAAGGGAAAATAGGACATCCATTACTCCAGGCAGGGATGGAAATGGTTGTTCAGCGGGCTGGGAGAGCCACCCATGTGCTGGTTGCTCACATTCTGCTCAGGTGAGCAAAATGTTAATTGGAAAGGTCCAAAGTTCCAGCCCTACTTGGTGCTGCTCCGAGTGCTGCGGGAACACGAGGTGACAGCGGGGAAAGGGCCACCAAATGTCCCCGCAGTGCCAGCCCCTGGGACACGGGACCGAGCTGGGGAAAGCCCCAGCCTGCCGGGCAGGGGGTGCTGCCCCGGCACAGGGACACATCCCGCCGGGAGAAGGGTCAAAGCCAGCAGAGAGGGACGGAGACAGGAGGGGGACGGACAATCAATGCAGGATGTGACACTGCAGACCCTGACCCCACTGTGCTCAAACACACCAGACCACGGGTCCTTGACATTCCCACATCTCGCTGGGCTCAGGGTCAGGTTCACAGCAAAGGTGAAGCCAGGGAGCCCTGACAGCTCTTTATTCAATCCCTGGGAGAGGGAGGAGTTCAAATCTTCAGATTTCACCTGAACGTAAAACTGGAAAAACTGTAATTTAATAAATAAAGGAATTGTCTTTAAAAAATCTCACTCACAAAGCTTGGAAGTGTTTTTTGAAGCATTTTGGTGTGATTTTGATGTTTCAACTCAGAGGAAAAATGCTAAAACTGAACTGGGACCCCTGGACTTCGCAGTGTTTTCATAATTATTCACCAAACACGTCGATGAAATATAAATGTTTCCACAAAGCCCTTCTAGTGTGTGGAATCAGCATTTCCTGACTCCAGCATTCCACTGGAAAGTGTTTGGTCACCTCTCAAAAATGCCTCCTCTGAGCTGATCCTACCCACCCTGCCCCTGCTGTCCCTTTCCTTGGAGCTCCCAGGCTGCTGCTCCCACCCCAGCTCTGTGCAGAGCGCGCTGGATATGGGGGAGGAAATATTGCAGAAGCTCAAGTGGATCATTTTAATTTCCTTCCCTGCTAGGAAGGACAAGGCTGGGGGCTGTTCCCAAGCTGGGGACCTCTTGTCTTGCCCAGCCACTCCCTTCCAGACTCTCCCAGGATTCCAGTGCTGTGTTGGGATCCTATAATGTGTTGGATCAGACCAGAAGGCTTCTCCACTCCACAGAGACATCAGGGGGTCAGAGGGATGAACCCTCTTTGCTCCAGGTACCCACCCAGGATACCTCTGATCCGGGGCAGCAGCCAGCAGTGCCACCTCCACAGCTTCCTCAGCTCAGGCAGGAGCTGGGAATCTCCCTGGTGGGGTGAGCTCAGAGGTGCCACAACATTTTCTCTCCCTTCAGAGATCTCTCAGCCTCTTTACCTGGACCATTCCTGGTTTTGGGATGTTTTTGAAAGGCCATGCCCCAACAGAAGGACGAAGCAACAGAATCTGGATGTTTGGCTGCCTGTGCTGCTGAGGGGACACAGAGGGAGTTGGGATGGCCCTGGGGTGTTGAGTGGAGGGGAACGTGCTAAGAGATGGATGGACCCCACAAGAGCCTCCAGGGAGCTCTTTGGGAAGGATCCTCCCGATGTGGTGGAGGTGCAGAGTCCTGAGCTCTGCAGAGTCCTGAGCTCTGCAGGCTCCTGGCTCTTCCCAGGGCTCTGCAGCCCCCCTGGCCCCCTGTGCCAGCTCCATGGCTGCTCCCAGCACTGGGGCCGTGAGCTCTGGCAGCCGGGAGCGAGCGCTGGCACAGGGAGCCAGGCCATCTCACCTCTGGTGATTAATTATCCCCTGAGCCTGCCGCCTCCTTCACCTCCAGCCATAATTCAAAGGTTCTTAAAAAAGCCGTGTTTTTCTTCTCCCTGTACCATTTAATTAGTTACATATGTCCCCGGGACAAGTATTTTTTTTTCTTTTTTTCTTTTTTTTTTTTCTCTTTTTTTTTTTTTAATGGGGCATTTGGAAAATTAAAACGAAAAGGTGATTGGAAGGATCTTAACCCTCACACCCTCTGCTCCCAGCTCCTGGGGTGTTGGTCTCTTCATTCCCTGGGTTGGACGGGGGTGCCCCAAGGGGCACTGGGAGGTTTGCCCGGGGGGAGCAGCCCCTGATCTCTGCCCTGTGTCCTTCCCAAGGGGCTGGAGGGATGGTGGGTGCTCCTAGTGGGAAGAGCCCAGGAGAAGCTGCCCCCACCCCGCTGCTCACCACACCAATGCCAGGTAAAGCTGCCCAGGAGCATTCCCATAAGCTGCTCCTTCCCCACCTGCACCCAACTTCTTTGGGAAGAAAAAGAGGAGAAAATCCCAAACCCACCTGAAAGGAGCAAAGCCTGGAGCCATCTGGCCCGATCCTGCTCCTGTGGATGATGCCAGCCCTTTTCCCTGCTTCTTCACACTGCAGCAGGATCCAATCCTGCTCCAGGTGAAAACGAGGGGTCCTGTTTCTCATTTATATAAATAAATACCTGAATTCCCATAAATATCTCCATATATAGAGATATCTCCTCCTATGCAGGACTCCCCTAAGTCCTTATGGCTTCAGTGGATTTCTTGTTGAAGATCAACAGAGAATTCCAGAATGGTTTGGGTTGGAAGGATCTTAAAGCCCATCTCCAGGAAGGTGGGACCTGCCAACAGCCCTGCTGCTGCCCCTTCAGCTCCAGGTTGGCCATCCTTGGCCATCCCCAGGAAAAGGGAGTCTCATGTGTGAGGGGCCGTGTCTGTTCCCCCACATCCTGGCCGGAGAATTTGGAGCCAGCCCAGGCTCTGCTTGTTTAGGATATGCTGTTCCCTGTCAGTGCTCCAACGCTTTCGTTTCCATCCAAAAACACAAGACAAAACACAAGTGGGGAAAGCTCAGGCGGCCTCAGCCCAGCCCCGGAGCGGGTGCTGTGAATTCATCCGGAGTGAAATCTGTGTTTGGAGATAAGTGCAGGAATTCAGCCTGGGATGAGGGGTTTGCAAAGCCCCTGCCAGGAAATGTTTGCTTTAAAGGGGAAAAGTCCCCAGCCCAGCTGTCTCCTCCCTATTGCCACCATGACCAGCCTGTGCCTGGTGTCCTGCATGCCAGCACGTGGCCCAGGGGACAGTGGCCAGCTCGTGCCATAGCCCCCCTACTGCCCTCTGCAATGTGGGGGTGCTTCAGGCTGTGCCAGGTCTCGCCCAAACTGGATGAGCTCAGTGCTGCATCACTGGAATCTCATGGCTCCCATCCTGGTGGGATTGATGGCAGAGGTTTCAGCTTTCCACTGATTCCTTGAGGCAACCCCAAATCCACCTGGGCCTCCACCCTGGAAAACCACGGGGGGATGAGCCCAGATCCTGTCCCCCTTCCCAGTGAGCTGGAGATGAGTCCTTGCTGGAACTCACCCAGTCCTGCTCCTGCTCCTGCACTGCCGAGCTCTGGCCACACCACGCTCCACATCCCTCACCTGCCTGCAGTGGGAGAGAGGAAAGAAGAGGAGAGGGAGTGACAGGTCCCCAGGAAATGGGGATTTATGGTCACTTGTGACAAGTGCAAGGGACTCACAGAGACATCCAGGTTTTACGAGCGACGTTTGAGGCTTGACTGGCTGCTTAAGCACAGCTCAGCTAATCCCGGCACAGCGTATCCAGCACAAATTGGAAAAGGTTTAGTGGGAAGACAAGGGGAAAATGAGAGCATAAAACACATTTTATATCGTGTCAGAGGAATATGTAATTTACAGTAAAAGGATGTTAAACAAACACCAGAGGCGGCCACGGGAGCAGAGACGGAGCAGAGGAGCTGCTTCCCTTTGGGCAGCAACAGGGAGATTCTCCTGAGCATGGAGAAAGGGATCAGCTGGGAGTGGCATTTCTGCTCCTCTCCAGAGACATCCTGGCAGTGGGACAGCTGCACCTGGCAGTGCCAGGGCAGGGACAGAGGACACCACAGGAGGAGAATTCCCAGGGCTCTTCATTTTTGCCTGGACCCCTCCTTGCTGGGCTGTGCCTCTGCCTCAGCTCCTCCTGTGTTACCCCAGCTGGGGAACGGGGCAGAGTTAGATGGGATATTAGGAGGAAATATTCACCACCTGCGAGGGTGGTGAAGCCCTGGCACAGGTTGCCCAGAGCAGCTTTGGCTGCCTCAACCCTGGAAGCATTCAAGGCCAGGTTGGAGTAAGCCAGGATAGTGGAAGGTGTCCCTGCCCATGGCAGGGGTTGGCACTGGATGGGCTTTAACCTTCCAACCCAAAGCATTCCATGGTTCTGTGACACAGAGCCCCCAGCCCCTGGAGAGTCCAGGCAGGCACAGGCAGGTGGCTGTGCCAGGTACGTGCTTCCCTTGGGATCAGCAGCTCATACAGCTGCTCCCTCTCACCTGCCCGTGGGAGGAGATAGAAACCAGCCTAGGTGGGAGCAGCCTTTGCTGCAGGGGCTTTGGGAAGCTGCATTTCCTGGAGAAAGGAGCTTCCTTCTCCATCCTCCTCCATTAGCATTGCTGAAGAGAAGTATCAGGTCCTGGCTGGAAGAAGAGCAGCTCTGGCAGGATAATGAGCAGCCACAGGCCAGGCTGGGCTCCCAAAGGCTGTAGGAGCTTGGGGGTGATCCTGCTTCCCCTCCCTGGCTGCCCTGCCCTGTCCCTGCCAGGTGTTTCTGTGTTTCTGTGCTGGTGCCAACACCTCGTCACCTCCCTGCCATGACCCTTTTCCAGCAGAGAAGCACAATTAGGAAGCTGCTTTTCCCCTGCTGTGTCTAGCAGCTGCTTCCCTCCACTCTGCTGGCTCTGACCTTCCTCTTCTCCTCTGCCACCAAGCAGCCCAAGGAATGCACCGGGAATGGGCAGAGTGAGATTGTCACTCCTGGGGACACGGTGTCTCCATCCAAACCTCTCAGCCCCAGCCAGGGGTGGCATTGGGGGGTCAGACAAGTCACCCCCCTGACTGACAGAGCTGTATGGTGCCTCTGTGGCTTCCTGCCTGGAGAAATTCCGGCTTTCCTTCACCAAGGGCTCCGTCCTGGCTCTCCCCAGCAGCCGCAGGCTACCAGGAAATTTATTAGACTTGTAAAACTTCAGGGCTCAAATCTAATTGTCTCCTTTTCCCCCTGCTCCCTGGAGGGAAGCTCCTTGATTTAAGCCCCAATTCCAAGCCCAGCCAGCGTGTCAGCACTCAGAGTTCAAAGTCAAATGAGCCATTTGTGCCAGGGCCAAGGGATAATTACAGCTCCTGTGGATCGGGGACCTGGAGCAGCTCCTGTCCCGACAGAGGGGCACCATCCCTTCTTTGGGGACACCAGTCCAGCTCACTGGAGCTGACTGGGACAGGGCTGAGACATCCCAGTTCACCATGGCAGCAGAAACGTGATGTTTGTTCAACAGCACAAGCAGCCCCTGCAGGTGAACACAATTCCTCTGCCATGGGCTCTGCCTAACCCCAAAATTCGTAGAGGGTCACAGAAACATCTGTGAGGGAACTGAGGTTGGATTAGTGGCATGAGGGCTTCCAGCACAGCTTGGTTTGCTGAGCCACAAAAAGCAGCACTCAATGGGTGGGAAATGGAGCTGGGTGGGGATAAAAGGTGGTTCGGAAATGAAGGAGCTAAAGGCTTGGCTTGGGATTTAACCCCAGCCAGGAACTCATCTCCACTCAGTCCATCACCCCCCCAGCAATGCAGGGCTGGCCCTTCCTCCAAGTCTTTTAGGGAACAAGGACACCCCTGTGCTTGGGATGAAGGCCTCCTGTGGAAGTGAGGGCTAAGAGCTCAGGGGAAAGGAGGGCTGGGATGGCTCCTGCATTGGGAATATTTTGAGCTGGACCAAAACTGCTGAAGCCATGGAGGATGTTCCACTACAGGCTTGGCGATGATCCAAGTGCTTTTGCCACTGTGATTCCCTGCAGAACTCCTATCTAGTGCCCTTGCTGAGTCTGTTTTGCCTCACTGAGCAGTGATGGGACCCTGCTTCCAGCCCTGCCTGCTCTGTGTCCCCACAGAGCATGAAGCTTTTTGTGAGGCCAAGTGCCTTTGTCTGATCCCTTGACTGGAAAACCACCCTGAGCTCCCTAAATCCCTTCAGCCTTTCCCATGGCTTCACACAGGCTGCTTAATTGGGCAGTTCTGTGCTTATCTGGGTGTTTTCCTGGCAGGGATAGGGCTCCATGGCAGGCTGTAATCCCAGGCTCTGTGTCACCAGCTCCATCAGCCACAGCCACCGGGGGGTGGCTGCCTGAAGCAGTTTTATTCCAGCAAATTATAAACTCCAGGCGATTTTGCAGCTCTGCTTGGGGCCCACCTGGCAAGAGCAATCCCATTTCCCTCTTTGCTTCCCTGTTGAAGATAAACTTTATTTTTTCCATTCCTCAACTTTCCCTGGGCCATGCTGGCCGTGGCAGAGCTGCTGGGCTGAGCACATTCCTTCCCTGCACATCCCATCCCCATTCCAGCTTGGAGAGGGTGGCGATGATGCCATGGGGGTGCTGCAGGGCAAGAGCACCATCCCTGGAAGTGTCCAAGGCCAGGCTGGATGGGGCTTGTGGCAACCTGGGATAGTGGAAGGCGTCCCTGCCTGTGGCAAGGAGGGGAATGAAAATGGGCTTTAAGGTCTCTCCCAACCCAAACAATTGCATGATTCCCAAAAGCTGATGTTGAGTCCAGGGAATGCAGCTGCTGCTCCTGAGGGCTCAGACCTCGCCCCACTGAAGGATCCCACGTGGTGTGTGAACTTGCAGCCTTCCCTGACTCCTGATTTCCTGGGCCTTGCAAGCTGCTCCCCAGAAATTTGCAAATCAAGAAAGGAAGTTAAAATTCCGTCTCCAGAAATAGCTGATTCCTGGGTTTGCAGCTTGTCTGAGAGCTGCTGGCAATTTTGTCATTTGTAATTGGGAGAAGGGAGGGGGAAAAAAAGAAAGGGAGAAATAAGAAAATGCAAAATCCAACGAAGGCAGAAAGCTGAAATCTGGATGGAGCTAGGAATTACAGGAGGAGCCCAGGAGATGCTTGGAGGTGTCCAACACCCTCTGAGCCATGGTCCCCAGGCACTGTGCCATGGAGTGAGGTGACAACAGCCCCTTTCTGGACAGCTCTGCCGTGCCAATCCATCACAGTGCCTCTCATCCAGAGAAATGAATGGATGCAGCACCGGGAGTGGATCAGGGGAGATTTATGGGGAGGGATTAAAAGAACTAAATATCCAGAGCTGGGTGGGGAGATGTTTAAAGGAAAGGGCGCGTGTGCGCAGGCAGGGAGTGAAAAGTGTAATAACACTCTATAAATATTTGAAGGTGGAGGCACCAGCAGCAGATTGATTTATTTGTGGCTGTGGAAACAAGATGAGGCTACGGAAGAGGGATGGGAGAAGCCAGAACAATTTCCCTGAAGAAGGAGCACGGATCCCATCACCTGGAGGCAGGTGGAGGTGCTGAGGGGACACAGGGAATGCGGGATGCCTGATTTGGGCTGAGTGGCCCCTGGTGCTCTGGTTCAGAGCACGATGCTGGTGGAGATGGTCTGGAATCTGTCGACTCCATCAAACTCAGCTCCGTGAGCTTTTCCATTCATCTCTTCCCGAACAGCACCCAACAAGGCCTGAACTGTTCCTCCTCCTCCTTCTCCTCCTCCTCCTCCTCTTC
>WBNO01023171.1:678956-796107 GCA_013400575.1 Peucedramus taeniatus
CCCCCCGGCCCCCTCCCAGCTCGGTGTCACGTTGTCCCTGCCGAGTGTGCCACGCTGGGTGGCAGAGCCTGGCTGGCATCGGCGGCGCCGCGAACGCGACAGATGGGAGCGAGGAAGGCTCGCTCCGCCTGTGCCAGGGTGAAAATGGCTCAGCTGCAAATGAATATTTCCAGAAACCTCTCCTTCCCTGCTTTATAATTATGAGCAGATTTTCTTGGGGATAAAAGAGAGGCTGGTTTCAAAAAAGAACTGACCCTGTGTGGGAAGAACGGTTTTCTTCTTGGAAAAATTATGGTGCCTTGAGCGAGTTTAACTCTTCTGCTTCCTCCAGGCGGGAGAGGATTCTCTGCATCTAAATTCCCACCAGTCAGCTCCAGCAACCTCCCGGCACAGAACAAGAGGCTGTTTTAAACCAGCCAGTTCCTCTTCCAGGCTCTGTGTGGGGGGCTGTGACCCCATGGGAAGCCTCTCCTTGGAAGCTCCTGGAGCATCTGTGGCAGGCAGGACCCCACACATGAAGGTCTCTGGCAGCGTGACTGGGAGGCACTGGTGGGAGGTGGGACATGGTGGTGTTGCCTGGTGATGGCTGGAGGGGTCCCTGCTCTGCTCTGTGGTGCCCACTGGGACTGTTCCATGAGGAATTCCAGCTGGGGAGACCACTCTGGATTGGATTTGTGTATTGAAACTCAAGCTGGAATTCCCTGGAAGGCATCTGGTGCTGCCCAGTGGGGGCTGGGCTGAGCACTGGGCTCCATCCCACTTGTGGGAGCTTCTGCCAATGCTCATTCCATGGGGACAGAGGGAGGAGAGGCAGCTGGGAATGAGCTGAGAGGTGTCCATGATGACATCGCACATCCATGGTCACATCACATACGTCTATGTCACATCAAATGTGCCCATGGCACATCACAGATTTCCATGGTGACATCACACATGTCCATGGTGACGTTACACGTGTCCATGTCACATCACACAATTCCATGGTGACATCACACACATCCATGGTTGCCTCACACATTTTGTTTTGATTTCTCCTATTCCATGGTGACATCACAGATGTCCATGGTCAGATCACAGATGTACACAGTCAGGTCAAACATGTCTGTGTCACATCACACAATTCCATATTACACAATTCCATGGTCACATCACACAACACTGACTCTCCCATGTCCATGGTCACATCATGGGGTGTCCATCCCATCCTTGTGCTCACCAGAGCACCGTGGCCACGCGTGACCAGCGTCCCACAGGCTAGGAGCTCTGGGACACAGGATCCCCTTCCCTGTATCCAAACCGCCTCCACCGTGTCAGAAACGCCTCGGAAAATTTGCGCGACAGACGCGAGAGGCAAAGGGGTCCTTGGAAGTTTTCCCCAGCATGAGGGAAGCTCTTGAAGTTGATTCCTAGAACAGGCACCTTATTAGGGAGCGTCGGGACGAACTTTGAACAGCTCTTACACGGAAACAGATCTGCCTCTCGAGCAGGAGTTTGCTGTGTTCCTTTTGATAACGATAATGATCTTACATTGCGGCGCTGCCTTTCATCTCGCCCGATCTTAATGAGCTTTACAGACAAATGTGCAAGCGATACGGGCAGATCCATTCTCCCGACAATGCCAGCACTGGATGTGGCAGGTGTCTGGGAATCAGCCCGCGCCAGAGCGGGAGGGATGGGGGTTTGTTTTGATTTCTCCTTATTTATTGAAAATGCAGGCAGCATTTTAGAGAAGTGGGAATTGGCAAGCTTGGATTTGGCCGGGACAACAAAGTTGTCTCTCTGTCTTTCCTTTTGGAGCTGTTCCTCTCCTCAATCCATATTTCAGCTGCGCTGGTGCCAGGGAAGGGATCGCTTCCCGGCGGCTGCCTGGCGTGGAGGCTCAGGGCTCCAGGGCTCTGCCGAGTGTTTCATGTGTTTCAGAGGTGCCAAGAGGAGGGAGATGTGCCAGAATAGCCCATGGCCTGTGCCCACAGAGCTCAGCTGGGCTTGGACTGAGGTGCTGCATCCATCACAGCCTCTCCCTGCAGTTCTCCTCCCAGTTTTTTCTCCCTGTTTCTCACCCGTGCCTCAAACGATGGGGTGGGATTTGCTCCCTCATCCAGCAGGATATTTCCAGCCACTGTTGTGTTCAAGGGTGGAGGTATCACCTTGAAGGCTGGACTCTGTGTCCCCAGAGTCTCATCTGTTCCCAATCCATCAGGCCAAATTTAGCATTGTCATGAGGAGCAGTCCCCCAGCTCAGCACATCTCCTCACTCTCCTCCATCTCCTCACTCTCCTCCATCTCCTCCCCATCCATGATGGCACTGCTCTGTTCCTCCCCATAGCAACCAGCTCAGGAGCCAGCCTTCAGTGGAGAGGGAAAGGCAAGAGCTGGGAGCATCCCAATGCCCCCAGGTTCTGTTTTGAGCCAATATTCTGCCTAATGATCCCAGACCAAAGGGAAAACTGCTGCTGCAGCTGCTGCTGCTGCTGCTGCTCAGGTGTTGCTGGAGCCTCCTGCCTTCCCCATCCATAAGGCTGGAATCCTCCTCCTCCTCCTCATTTAGGATTTTTCCCCAGGAAATACCTGTACCCCCATCCCAGCACCCAGCCAGGGCTGTGTGTGGATGGTGCTGTTCTTCCCCTCCTGGGGACATCTCAGCTCATTCAGAATGTGCCCCACTCCTTTTGGCCCTTTTGGCCCTTTAGTTCCCAAATGCTTTCAACTCTTTGGGATTTATGTGGAAACAAATTAATTTTCTCTCCTCTCTTTCTCTTCCTCTCAAGCTGACCCCTCTTGAGAGCCCTTTTATCCTCCTGTATCTCCATTTCCACCTCTTTTTTGGGGGCTGTGATGGGGTTAACCCTTCCTTTGCTGTCTGAGGTTTGTAAAAATGCTGCTGCTCAGGATATTTGAGGTTAAAAGCAAACCCTTGTGCCCTCAGAAAATAGTGTCCCTGCCCAGGGGCCCACAGGAGGCCAATGTAGGACATCCCAGCTCAGAGGTTTTAATTCCCTGGGGAGCAGGGAATTCAGAAATTGGTCTGGGAGAAGATGTTTTGTTGCCAATGAGAAGAGCCCTGTGGGGGGATGAGATAAATGCTTGTTTGCTCTAATAAAAATTCATTAGTAAAGCTGATCGACAGCAAAGGACACAAACACTGACTCTCCTGAGTGCTGATGTGTGATGGGAATGCTGGAGTGCTTATCAGGACAGTGCCTGTGGATTTGGGAATTGTCCAGTCCAGGACTGTCAGGCTGATGTGACCGTTCACGTGGCATTTGGTGTGGCTGCCCCATCCATGGAAGTGTCCAAGGCCAGGCTGGACAAGACTTGGACAATCCTGGGAGAGTGGAAGTTGTCCCTGCCCATGGCAGGGGTGGGATGAGCTGAGCTTTAAGGTTGTTTCCCACCCAATGAGTTCTGGAATTCTGCTTTGGAAGAGCTGCTGTGACTCTGCAGCTTCCATGGATTTCCTGTGTTTGCAGCCATTGCCTCACCCTGACTAATGGGCAGTGGCACAAGAGGAGGCAGTTTGCAGGGAATTTCAGATTGTCCAAGTCCAATCTGGTGGCCTTGGCTCCCTGGCTGTTTACATGGAGACAATCAATGCTTCAATGCTGCCACATTTGTGTTTGGAGCACTGTGAGAAAGGCTGAAATCTCTCCAAACCTGTTTTTCTCTGAGAATTAGAAAACCACAAAAAAAAAAAAAAAAAAAAAAAAACCCACACCCAAACCCAGAAGAAAAGCTAACAAAAAAAGACAAACACAACCAGACTGGGGAGTGTTTTTATCCATATCAACTTCCATGAAGCTCCTCTCTCCTCTATTCCCCCGATATGAGCATCCCTTGGGGACAAATCAGCTGTCAAAAGCTGGGATGAAACCAGGGGGTATCTGGTTACATCCCAGGGCTCAGGAGAGGATGCTGCAGCTCCAGAGTGGATCTTTATTTCCTCTCTCCAGCTCCAGCACAAGGTCTGTGGTGCCAGCATTGAGTTAAATGCCCAATTGTCCCTCCAGCTTCCCAGTTAATTGCTGTGGTTGTTGCTGAGTGGAGCCTTTGGGATCCATCAGCTCCTCTTCCTCCTCCTCTGCCTGGGTCGCCTGGGCCACCTCTGTCACTGTTGTATATAGAACAAATGACGTGGCTGTAGCTTTTTTTAAGGTAAAAATAAAACTGTTTATTAAAATTTGACTCTTATTTTATATCTTCTTAAAATGCCAGTGCCATTGGAGGGTGACAGTGTCACCTCCTCAATGCCACTGGGCAACTTAACAGTCTATCAAGTTACTCATCCCCCATAAAAGGAATGCAAACAATAAGGTTTTTATATAAAGTGTGTGAGAAAATTTTATATAAAAGTGTAAACATCAAAAAACTATAAAAAAACTTTGAAAAAATCAAGACAACAACCTCCACTGCAGAAAAATCTGGCCTGAGATCCCTTGGGAATGGGAGTGCTGCGTTTGCTGCACCCAGGTGATCCACACCAGCCTGGGATTTGGCTGGAGGAGGAGGAACAAAGGGAATCATGGGGACAGAATGACCACAGGCAGGGATGTAAGGATTTTTATGGAAAGATGATCAATAATTGAGGAAAAAGCTGCCTCCTGCCCGACAAGGCTCCAGGGGTGAGAGGTTTTCCAGGTGTTGGGTGTGAGCTCATGGCTTGTCCCACATGTGGGAGACCTCACAACTGGTGGGTGCATCCCATCCCTCCTGTTCCAGCCCCAGCATTCCCTCAGCTACCTGGGATGTGGGAAGATGCTGAACCCACCTTCCCTCACCTCTTGAACGTGGAAAAGCAGCATCCAGCACCTCTTGCAACTTTGTTGGCAGGGAAAAGAGCAAGTGCCAGGGAATTTTGTTGGCTCTTCATTCTCTCTGGTATGGGAGCAGCGCTGGGACTCAGGCTGAGCTTGGGCTGAATTCAGCTAAATTCCTTAATCCCTAAAAGTGGGGAAGCCTCCTCTCTGCCTTGGGCTTTGTGGTTGGTGTCTGGATCATGGACCAGAGGTGGCCCAGAGGAACGTGAGCATCGTCACCCCAGATGTGCTCATGACATGAGCAGTATGAGCTCATATCATGCTCCTACTGCTGCTGGTTTGATGATTGGAATTGGTGACCTTAAAGGTCTTTTCCAACCTTAACAATTGAATTATTTATAATTCCCCTCTCCCTGCACTTTTAGGTTTAAAATCCTGATTTTATCTGAGAGGGTTAATGCCTCCTGCCAGCTCCTCCAGCAGACAGGTGAATGTCACCAGTCCTGTTTTACAGGCAGAGGGGACACTTGGCCTGTGGAGAGTCAATGTCAGAGGCAGGGTCACACCCCGAGAGCCAGTCCGTCCTCTGCTCCCTGCAGCAAGGATTTTTCTTGGAGCAACATCCCCCCTGTGTGAGCTGGGGCTATAAAGAACAAATAAAGTGCTGTGCAAGCCAAAGGAAACGGCATGGTTTAAAATCTGCACAAGGTTAAAAGGCGCGGGGAGGACATGGAATGTGCGGATGGATGGCAGGAGAGCTGGCAGATCACACCCAGGGGCTGCAGAGCGCCAGCCAAATCAGCCAAGTGCAGAAGAAGGAACAGGGAAATCGGGCTCCTCACCTGCTCCAGCTCCGTCCCGGGGGATGCAGATCAACTCCGCCGCATTCCCGAGGGAAGGAAAGGCTGATGGATCGGTTTTTCCAGCGCCAGCCGTGGCCCTGCAGAGTCATCCCGAGCAATTAGCCGGGAGTGATGCCCTGCTGGCAGTGACAGCTCCCAGCCCTGCTCCCACCGTCCGGCACATTCCCAGCTGGAGAGCACCGGAGCCGCTCCCGGGGCTGAGTCTCCAGGGGCGCTGGCGCAGGCTGGAGGGGTTTGGGGAGCGTTTAGAGCCGTTTGCTCACGCAGCCCCGCAGGCAGGGCCTGGGGCAAGTTGCCTTCCCAAATTAGGCCGCTGTCAGGTTTGGCGGCTGAGGTTTCAGTTCATTTTCTTCCTGGCTCGCTCCGAGCAGCCCCATGTGGATTCCCGGGCCAGGATGCAAAGTGTCTGGGCAGCGCTCGGTAGTGCTCCCTGCTGAGCTGTTAACACTGGTTTTCCATGAATATTCAGGACTGTGAGAGGCATCCAGGATGTTCCTGCAGTCAGGGCACAGTGGATCTTGACTGAGTTGCTGCCATTGGCTTCCCATGGCTTCTTGGGCAAAGCGGCCTTTGGCTCCCTTGGAGAAAACTTTTTATTTCCCTACAGCCGAGTCTCTGGGTGAGTAATGGGAGAAGGATCATCCAGGAAGGGAAAAAAACATGAAGTCATGGAATGGGTTGGGTTGGGTTGGAAGTGACCTTAAAGATCATCCAATTTGACCACTGCCATGGGCAGAGGCACCTTCCACTATCCCAGGTTGCTCCAGGTCATCCCACCTGGCTGTGAACACTTCCAGAGCTGGGGCAGCCACAGCTTCTGTGGACATTTCTTCCCCATATCCCATCTAACCCTGCCCTCTGGCAGTGGGAAGCCTTTCCCTGTGTCCATGCCCAAAGTCCCTCTCCAGGGCAGGTGGCAGGAATGAGCTCAGGTAAGGCTCCATCACCAGCAGGATTTGTTTCCCAGTGAGACTGGGAAGGGCAGCATCTCCTCCAGTCATTCTGCACTAATCCTGGAGCTTGGCTGGAGTGGGGTGTCCATAATGAGCCCCCCAAGAGCCTTCCCCCAGGAATGTCAGCCTGGACCCCCCTGCCCATGTAGGGGCCATGGGGGGCTCCTCCTTGCTGTGACTCTGCTCCCAGAGCCTTCAGTTTGTGCCCAGAGGAAGATCTGGGAGTGGGGAAGGTCCTGAGCAGTGACTGCTGAGCTTTGCTCCCCAGCCTGTCATTCCCTGGCTGTCTGCTCCCAGCCAGCCCTGCTTTCCCACCTCAGCCCCACTCCCATTACATGGGAACAGCTGGATGGAACCAAATTTTCACTTGCTTTTGAAGAGCCAGAAGGTCCCGTTGCCAGGAAAAACATTTACTGACAAAATAGTCGTGGATCAATTTCCCTTTCATCAGGGCGAGGGCGGCAGCGCCGGTGGGGATGTTTCTTACCCAGAATTCAGGAATCACTGCCACTAAAATGGGAACCCAGTGTGTTTCAGCCCCCTGGAAACAGCCCAGGGCTTGTGGGGACAGCCTTTGGCTGCCCTGGCTCTGGAATGGTTGTTCCTCTGAAAGCAGGGCTTCTGTTTAGTGGTTTGCCCTCAATAAAAGAGATTTTCCTGTCATTGCAGAGGAATTGCTGCTGGGCCTGGACTCGGAATTGTTCAGATCTTGGTACCATGAGCTCCTGAGCTCAGCCTCTCCAAGGTCCTGCCCCAGCCTGGGATTCACCTCAGGAATTCACTGAGCTCTTCCCTCATCAGAGCCATCTCTTGGTTGGAGACTGACCTCCACCAAGAGCCGCTCCTGGTCCCTGCTTGTCCTTCCAAAGGCACTGCTCCTCTTGCAGAGGCTGGAGCAGGATCTGGGCAGTGGTGGGGAGCACATCACATGGGGAGCTTTCACATGGACCCACCGGGGCTGCCGCTTTGGGGGAAAACAGGAATATTCATCCAATCAGTGCTCCCTTTCCT
Source organism: Peucedramus taeniatus (assembly GCA_013400575.1). Lineage (NCBI taxonomy): Eukaryota > Metazoa > Chordata > Aves > Passeriformes > Fringillidae > Peucedramus > Peucedramus taeniatus. The sequence goes on from WBNO01023171.1 coordinate 686,538, forward strand.
CTGGGACACCCCAGGCTCCACCCCCAGCCTCAGGAAGGATCATTAAGCTTGGAAAAGCCCTCCAAGGTTATTGACTCCAACCTCTGCCTGATCCCCACCTCGTCACCAGCCCGGAGTGCCACACTGAGTGCCACATCCAGTCATTCCTTGGACTCTTCCAGGGGTGGGGACTCCACCATGGCTCTGGATAGTCTAGAATTCCCAACATCCCCCCTTGACCCCTCTCTCCCCTTTCCCTGTCCTCACACAGATGCACCCACACTCTGACCTTCTCGTGGGTGAAGCTCTGTGTTATTCCCGTGGTTATTCCTGCTGAGCAGGATTCTTGGCTCTGTTCCTGCCAGCCTTAAACCCCCCCACCCTCCTTCCCTCTAGTTTTGGGGTCAGCTGAGCCATGGGGCAGGAGAGCTGCAGGTTCCCAGCTGCTCTGGGAAAGGGCTTGGGGAGCATCCCGTGGTTTGGGTGACGTCTGGGTGTCTGCCTGCCTTGCTCCATGGCCTGGCTGAGGAGCTGCACCTCTCCAAGGGCACTGACTCAGGCAGAGCTGGCATCTCCACAACCATCGGGCACTGGCACGGGAAGTGGATTTCAGCTCATTAATCCCTGGCCACATTCACCTCCCTCCCTCAGCTGGTTTTTCCAGGAGCCTCATCCAAGTGTGATCTTGTTGCTGTGTTTGCAGGGGTTTGGCAAGGACTCGTTCCCTGGGCTCCCTCCCCTTGCCCACTGCTTGCCCTTTCATTTGTTGGATTTTCGCTATGTTGTCTATTTTTCTCCTCTGTTTTTCCTTAGTTTCCATGTGCCCAGACACAATGGAAGGGAAATTGGCTCCTGTCCCATTCCTGACCCTGCTGTGCAGACGTGGGGGATGAGCACGTTGCTCATCCCTGTCACAGCTCAGAGGAGGAGGAGGAGGAGACCCAAAATGCATCCCAGAAACCTCCATGTGCATCTCCTGGGGGTACAGCTCCTCCAGCATCACTCCTCCATGGAATGCAGCCTTCCCTCTGCTCCGTGGGGTGCTCTGGTGGTGTTTGCTCTGCCTGGGGAAACCCTGCCCTGCAGAGCCATGTCCAGGTTCCTGAGGTGCAGGAAAAATCCTTCTAGCCCCTAAAATTAGGGAATATTTTGCCCAGATCTTAATCTGGATTAAACCATGCTCAGAAAGAGAAGGCAAAGCAAGGATAACTCTGGGCAGTGTCTTGATTTCCATGGCAGAAATTCCAAAGGGGATTCTCCCCTCTCTGGCATTGCCATATTTGTTGACCAGGCAGAGCAGACAAGGAAGAGGATTGGAAAATGGGGTGTTGGAATGCAGAGTGCAGCAGGAATGATGAGTTGGCATCCCAGCTGGAGAGCAAGGAGAGTAATTCCAGTGAGTCAAATGCCCTTCCCTGGCCCCAGGCTAAAGTCCAGGGAGACTGGGAAATATAAAAGGAAAGAGGAGGGAGGGAGCGAGCACCTTCAAACTCAAACAGAATATTCAGTGTTTGCTTTAGGTGGTGGCAATTTTCCTTGTCCCTCTTCCTCTCCAGAGAAGAATTAACCTCAGGATGAGAAGTCCAAGCACTTTGTGCTAAAAATGCCTGTCCCAGTTAAGTCTGGTCTTAGCCCAAAATTGCAAATAGTTTCCATCTCCCTGGAACTGCTGTTCCAGTCAATGAGGCTTCACTCCAGTTACACACAGTCCTCAAACTGGTTAAAGGAAGAAATCCCCTCCCTGCTCTTCCCTGTGCATCCCAGTGCACCCACCCTCCCTGGAAAAGCTGAAGAGGGAAGATTTTTTGTCAAGTTTAAACAATGACTTCTGGGAAGAGCCATGGCATGTGTTCTGCAGCAAATCCAAGGGGATGACCACAAGATTCCCTCTGGCTCCGTGCTCTGGGAAGCCATTGTTTGGGATGTGTTGCAGGGCTGTTTGCCTTGGCCCAGCGTGTCATCCTCTCTCCAAGCTTTGAATAGGCCCCGCTGCAGAAAAGCACTGCAAAAGTCTGTTCTCCATTTGCTCTTGGCACTCGTTTGGTTGTTTGTTTGTTTATTTCTTTGGGATTATTTTAAGGACCTCGAGGTCCCCACAGCTCCAGAAGCAGGACCTCCATGTGCTGCACGGATGTTCCCTCTCCCGTGGCAGAGGATGGGGAAGGTCACGTCCCCTCTGTCCTGGTGCCTGACCTGGATGTGCTGCTCCTGCTCCTCTGTGTCCTGAAGGACCAAGGGCTCTCAGCATCCCTGCAGTTCCATTTCCACTGGGTGAACGTTGCTTGCTGAAGGCCTGGTTACTCCAGGCTGTGTCCCAGGATTTCCACTGCCACAGGACAGGGTTAGATGGGATATTGGGAGGGAATTCTTCTCTGTGATGGTGGGGAGGCCCTGGCACAGGGTGCTCAGAGGAGCTGTGGCTGCCCCTGGATCCCTGGAAGTGTCCAAGGCCAGGCTGGATGGAGCTTGGAGCAACCTGGGATAGTGGAAGGTGTCCCTGCCCATGGCAGGGGTGGCACTGGAAGGGCTTTAAGGTCCCTTCCAGCCCAAACCATTTTGTCATTCTGATTATGGAGCCTCTATCTCTCCAGCCTCTCCCAGGGGGATAGATCCAAGCTCCATCCTGGGGTTCACAGGATTCCCCCATCCTGTCCCATTTCCCTCTCCCAGCAGGACCAGCTCCTCCCAGCTGATTCCCAGCTATTTGTCTGAGCTCCCACAAGATCCAAGCCCTGGGGAGCCTGGCACAGCCCCAGGCAATCTGCTCCAGTGCCTTGCTCTCCTTAGAAAGGATTTGTAAACACAAATCTGGATCTTTTCTGCTGCAATCTCAGGCCATTGTCGGGTCCCAGCCAGGCAGCCCCAGCTGCTTTGCTCTGGTGGATGAAAAGCTGGGAAAACCTGAGGCTTGAACAGGGTCTGACCCCCACAGGCTTCTGGGGAGGTCACCCCCATGCTGCTGACATCCCAAAGAATCACAGAATGGTTTGAGTTGGAAGGGACATTTCAAGGTCATTGTCTTCCACTCACTGCCACGGGCAGGGACACCTCCCACTCTCCCAGGTTGCTCCAAGCTCCATCCAACCTGGCCTTGGACACTTCCAGGGATCCAGGGGCAGCCACAGCTTCTCTGGGCACCCTCTATTCCTCACAGAGAACAATTTCTTCCCAATCTAAACCTCACAGAGAACAATTCCTTCCCAATCTAGACCAGGGGGATTCCTCAGCTCTGCCCTGAGGCAGAGCAAACCTCCGGTCACGCAGCCAAAGCAAGGTTTGGGTGGCAGCTGCTCTGTGCCCTCCAGAGGGACTCGGGAGGTGTCCCACGGTGGGAGGCAACCACCCACATCCTGCCTGGCGTTATCCAGGCTGCAGCTGAGGGCAGGAGCAGCGGTGGTGCTGACCACGAGTCCCTCTGGAAATAGCAAAGGGAAGGAAGCAGCAGATGGAGAAAAGGAGGAGCGAGACAGCACGAGAGAGAATAAGTGGCTGTGCATGAGGAGCTGGGAGGAGTGGAGAGCAGAGGGAGCTGTAATTAGGGCAGGTTTGGTTGTGTGAATTTTGCTGGGTCTGCAGCAGGAGGTTGCCCAGCAGCTGCACGAATGATTTATTACACGTTCACTACATCTGCCCTGTAGGAAGGTAAATAAAATGTACACAGCGTCCCATTTACTCAGACAATCAGGGGGATATGACCCAATTTCTCTTTGACTCCCGTGCTTTCCTCCCTGGGATGAGTCCCCCGGGAGGGGGGAACGCCCCAGGTCCCCCTGAGTCACATTTATCTCCCTGTCCTTGCTGCCAGAGGGACCCCGGGAGGAGGCACAGTTGGGAGTAACCCCCCCAACCATCCTTCACCTCCGGCCACCGGTGACCTGTGACAAGCAGGGACACCCGGGAGGAGCCAGCCCCACTCCAGGAATCCGCCGGCACCATCTGCGTGTGGGATTAGGGATGCTCCTCCTCTGACAGGGACAGAGAGAGCCACAGGAGCCGGGAGCATCATCTGGCTCCCACATCTGCCGAGGCTGGGGGCTCGGCACAGGCGGCAGCACCACGGGGAGGGGACTCGGACCCCCCTTCGGAGGAGAAAGTGCTGTGTGAGCAGCGGGAACTGGATTTTCCATGGGTTTGCTCTGTCACTCAGCAGGTCTGGGGGAGATAAGGGCCCCTGCACCCTGGGATCCGCTGCTGATATCCCAGATCCAGCCTTTGCTGAATGTGCAGGTTTTGGCCGCACTGTTCCTGACTCTTTAAGGGATTTTTTTCTTTATTTTCCAGCTCTCCTTGTTAAGGCTGCTCCGGCCTCCCCAGCAGGCAGCCCCGGGCAGGCAGGAGCCGGCTCCAGCCCCGCAGCCGCCGGGATTTGTTGCAGATGTCGGGCAGGGAGAGGCCGGGGAGGTGGCACGTGGCCAGCGGGGCCACGGGCAACCGAAGGGGCATAAAGTGGCCATTGAGCTAAAACCCCTCTTTGAGGGATTCAAGTTCAAGGATTTGGCTGTGCAAAGAAAGACCCTGTGGGCCGTGAGCTTTTCTGAATCCCATTTCCACAGGACTTTGAGCATATATTCCCTGGAAGCATGTTGTGCTCCGTGTTTGGTTTATCTGCTGGGCTTATCCTGCTGCATGCAGGAAAATACAGCTGGAAAACCTTGCTGGAGGAGTGAGGAGCTGCACACAGGGGCTGGTGACAGCCTTCCCTGGCAGCCCCAGCGCTCCGGGGTGGACACTGGCACCAATCCCTTCCCCAGAGGGTCCCTCTTGTCCCCTCCTGCATCCAGATGTTCCCCCAGCTGTGCAGGGTGGGGCGGGGATGTCGAGGACCGGACACTGTTACTTAGCAACAGCTGAAGGATGAGCTTTAACCCTGTCCCCAGCACCACCCTCCCGGCGAGTCCTGCGGGGGAATGGGCATCGTTCCTATCAGAGCGAGGCTCCATACAGGAATTTCCCCCCCATTTTATCCTTCTCTACTCCATAATTTTGGGCTGCTTCAGACCCAGGGGGCTGCTCAGTCCTGGGTTGGGATGAATCCCGGCTCTCTGGGATGAGCGGGGCTCATCCCGGAGCCGCTGCCCCTTCTCCCTCTGTTCACTCCAGGCTCCTTCTCCTGCTCCACGCTCCAACTCCTCCCACAGCCCGAGGACAAAAACCTAATTGCACGACATAAATTATAGCAACTCTCCAAATAAAAGCCCAGGCAGAAAAGGCTGCGGCTGGATGGACACTTGAGGGCTATTAGAAGATGCATAAATTCCTTTCCTCGGGTTTTTCATTTTTACATGTCTAATTACAGTGAAAGGAGCCTTTCAAGGGCTGCTCAACTGCCAGGGCTCTCTGCAGCCCCTGGCAACTGGAGCGGGAAGAGGTGGCAGGGTCGGACACCCCCGTTTACCTTGGAGAGAGCCCGGGGCTAAACAAATGCCAAGGGCTTGGGAAGGAGCGGGGAGGAACCGCTGCATTCCCTTGATCTCCCCCGGGAACCTGCAGCGGTTCCCTGGGCACCCATCACTCCCAGGGAGATGTCTGGGCCATTGTGGTCCCTCTTTATTTATCTGACGCTCCTCAAACTTTAATTAAAGATGTCTCCTCGGGGTGTGCTTTAGCTCCATATTGAAGATGGACTGGCTGGAGAAAATGAAAATGAGCAGCGTTCCTGAGCACTGGGAATAAAAACCAGGAGGGGGATGATGGAATTTAATGGTCTGGCTCTCCCCCCTTCCTGTGCTCCAGCCATGGAGACCCCAGATGTGCCAGCGTGGCTTGGAGGGAACAGGAAGGACCCGAGATCCACCAGGCAAGGGAATTTCAGGCTGGGATGGGGAAAAAAGCCCTTAAAGCAAGAGAAATGCAGCGGGGTCAGAGGGCAGAGCTGCTCCCCGCTCGGAGCACCCAGCGCCTGACGAGCTGCTGGGATAATTAGGGGCAATTTATACCTCCAGGTCAGGGGTTCACTCCGCCTTGTCATCGATTTTGAGGTGGGTGATAAACTGCCGGGAAAACAGAGCTGTCGGGATAACACGGGAAATGTCCCATTAGAGGGGGAGCTTCTGGAGCAAGCGCTGCCATCGGAGCCCCTCAGATCCCCCCGTGGCTGTGGCTTGGGCAGGACCCCCGTGGTTTTATTGTTACTGTCCCCCCATCCCTGGGGCTGGCAAATGTCCCCTCTGAGGCTGTGCTGGTCTCCTTCCCACTGGGGGAAGGTGTTGGGATGCTGGACATCAGTGTCCCCCCAGTCCAGGAATGACTCCTTCATTTTTGCAAAGCAGATTTAAGAAGGCAGCCCTGGGGTCATGCTCACACAACCTTCAGGGACTCTGATTTTTCTGCCTGGGAACCTGAAAACAAATCCAGGGAAGTTTTGTGCCTGCATTTGTCACTGCTGGAGGAACAGCCCTTGGCTCCTGGTCCAGGATGATTCCCAGGGCTGGCCTGGCTGCAAGTGGAGGTACCAAAGGCAGTAGAGGTGCTGGGGTGTGCAGGACATGGATTCATCCTCAGTCCATCTTGTTCCCGTGTTTGTTCCTCTCCAGAAGCTCTGGAAAAGGGAAGCTCAGGCAAGGGGAGTGTCGGAGCTCTCCTGCAGGGAAGGGGCTGTCCCTTGGCTCACAGCTCTGATCACAGATGCAGATCCTGCTGCTCCTGGTGAGCACAGCAAGAGCTTAAATATGTTTGTTCCATGCCTTTCTTTGCAAACTGCTCCAGCAGGTAGAACACTTCCCAGATTTATTCCTGAAGCCAAAGAAAAGCAGCTGCAGGAGGGAGCTGGATGTGTGAGGCAGCTCAAGCCCTGCTTCTGCTGCAGGGCACAACGAGCTCTGCCCCTCATCCCAGAGGTGATGCTCCCCTGGATTTGGTTGCACTGATGTGATCCCACTCTGGATAAGCTGGCTGTGCTTCCTCTAATTAAAGGTGTCAAATTATGCCCCGGACTGAATTCAGCAGCAAAGTCCATCCTGAGTCCATGAAATCATCCAGACCTTGTGTCATGAAATTCTGGGAGAGGTGATGTGCTCTGATCTTCCCGGGCTGAGAAGTGCCCTTTTCACCCAAAGAGGTCCCAAACAATTAAACCTGGCTCATTGGAATTGGAGTTAAAATTGCTCTGTCTGTGGTTCAGGGCTCATCCACAGCCCCTCATAAACCAGGTGCTGATCCACAATTCTTGGAATCTGCAAGGATGAGGATGGAGCGGTTCTGTGCTACATCCCAGGGTTGGGAACACGGCTGGACACCCTCACAGCCCTCCTGATACCCCTCTATGTCACTTTGGGTGATGTCCCACCTTCCCCAAATGATTCTTGCCCTGATGGAGACACAGAGAAGCCTCAGACCCAATCCATGGGCAGGAACCAGGAGCTTCCAGCCACAAACATTAAAGGAAACCCATGCTGCAAATGGATTCAGCAAAAAAAGACAAAACTCACCAGGTGAATTCTTTGCTGGAGCTGGCAATGAGGCACCTGGAGAGTTCTGTGTCCCCCAAAACACTCAGGTCAGCAGATCCCCCTCACCAAGCACTCAACTCATCACCTCTGTGGTGACAGATTTGTGAGGATGCTCCTATCGTGCAATTAAAAATATTAATATTAATAAAGGAGGGGGAAGGGAAGTGTGTGGGGTTGGAAAAGGGACTCTATAGCCTGGGAAGCCACCCCTGAGCTCTGGCACAGCTCGGAGAAGCCCCTCTCTGCATCCAGTCCCTGGGTGGTCTCTGCCTCTTAATTACAGGGTTAATGCCACGTTACGATGAGGAGAAGTTTCTTAGCCTGATAATGAGTAGGAAGCAGCTGTAGCCTGGAAAATGGAATAATTGCAGAGTGGAGGAGTGTAATTATAAGGTGTGGATCCACTGCCTCCATGTTTACCTAGAGGAGACGAAATCCCCTTGGAAGCTGCAGCCGTGGCAGCAGCTGGAGCTGTTTCTTGCAGGGGGGTGTAAGTGTGTAGTAAAGGGGGAGTAAGGACAAGTCCTGGCCTGCTCCAGTTGCTGGGGATGTGCCAGGGCTTGAGCTCAAGTGGACTCAGAGCCAGCAGCACCCAGCCCATGCTGGGTGAGCACCATTCCATCCTCTGGGAGGGGCATGGATCCATGGAGCATCACCGTGACAATCCCAGCTTGGACACAGCATCACGGGATGGGTTGGGTTGGAAAGGATCTTAAAGCTCATCCCGTTCCACTCCCTGCCACAGATCTTAAAGATCAGCCCTGTTCCACCTTCCCTTATCCCAGGTTGCTCCAAGTGCCATCCAATCTGGCCTTGGACATTTCCAGGGATGGGGCAGCCACAGCTTCTCTGCGCCAGGGCCTCCCCACCCCAATTGTAAAAACCTTCTTCCTTCCACATGCTCATTCTCTCTCATTTTCATTCTGGGAAAAAGCTTTTGCCAACTTTTCTTTTCCTTAAAAAAGAGATTCGGCTGAATCCAAACATTTGTTGCAGTTTTGCTGGGTCTGCTCAATTATTCTGCACTTTAAAAAGACAAAATATGCCAATGTGGAAAGTGGGTCAGATTTGAGATGAGTGGCAGTAACAGAGACTGAAGCACAGCTGAGCTGCTCCAGCAGCTCTGTCTGATTCTCTCCTTGAGATCCCAATGCTCTCCTTGAGATCTGCAGCCAGCACAAACTTGCTCCGAACCTGTCCCGAGCTCCACTGCCTGTGCAACCTTTGGAAATGTCTTCCTTTGATCTTTAATGATGACCCTCTGCTGGTGTCTTTTGTGGTGAATGGGCTGGAGAGGAGCAGGAGAAGGTGAGAAGAACCCTTCCCTAACCCTTCCCTAACCCTTCCCTTTCCCTCGCCAAAGTCCTTCACCAGGTCTGTGATCTTCTCCTGCTGCTCATCAGCTGGGAAATGGCTCAGGCACCACATGAGGAGCAGGACCAAGTTCTGTGATGAGAGTCAATGAACCAGCTAATGAGAGGGATTTTTTTCATGGCCCCACACATTTCCCAAATGTTCCTGGGACACTCTGCTTTTCCCCATGGCAGATGTCCAGCTCTCCACCAGGTGCCATCCCATCCCCCAGCAGCATCTGGTATAATCCCTGAATATTTGGGCTGGAAAGGACCTTAAAGCCCATGCAGTGCCACCCTCTGCCATGGGCAGGGACACCTTCCACTATCCCAGGTTGCTCCAATCCCCTTCCAACATGGTTTTAGACGCTTCCAGGGATGGGGCAGCCACAGCTTCTCTGGGCACCCTGTGCCAGAGCCTCACCACCTTCATGACAAAAGCTTCTTCCCAATATTTAATTTAAACTGAGTCACCTTTGGGTCAATATCTGGGCACTGGGTGGTTCCTGTGCCAGCTGCTCCATGAGCACCCAACCCCTGAGTCCATCCCCACCTCTCCAAGGGATCTGAATCCCTTGTGCTCCTGCACTGGACCCTGGGGACAAAACCGGGGGTGTGTGACTGCAGCAGGATCACTGAGATGCCTCAAGAGCCCCATCCTGGCAGAGAGCCCCATGCTCCATCCCTGTTTTACCTTCTCCCCAGGGATTCCACTCAGCTCCCAAAACTCCTTCACTGGTTTAAATTGGGTTGCTTAGACCTCCAGGGCAGGAAAAGCAGGAAGAGGCAAGCAGGGACTCAAGTGGCTGATTTAATTGCCCATTCCCATTGGAATCACTGTTTTATTGGAGGTTGGAACAGGTAACTGCAGCATGGAACTACAGCCTGTGCCAGGGCTGTGCTCCCTGTGCTCCAGGAGTTTCACCCTGATTACTTTTACTCGTTACCAGCATCTCCAAATCCCTCTAAATTCCTCTTGTCTCTCTCCTTGATTTCACCCTAGTCCTGCATGCTGAAGTCTGCAGAATCCCTGCCTTCCCTGTCCATTAAGCTTTTAACACTCCCTGCATTTCCCGACAATGCCGCAGATCCCGTTACAGCTCCTTAAATGTTAATTTTTATTGATTCTGTGCACGGACATAAAAATCCACCCCCATGCAAACATCAGACATATATTGAGATACATATTGATATCTAGCAAGTGGTTCCCGGAGCTGGAAGCTACTGGAAGTTGGCTCCTGGGACCCCAGGGGATGGGGGAATCCTCCCCAGTGGGAGGGAGGCCAAAGGCAGAGCAGTTCCTTCAGCAAGAGCTCAGGAAGCAAAAGGGCTTTCCTCAAGACATTGAGGAGTCCGAGGAAAAGGACTGGAGGAGCTGCTGGGCTGGATTTAATCTGAGGTGGCAGAAGGGAATGGCACCAGGAAGGAAGGAATTTCCAGGGTTTCTGCTGGGATGAAGCCTTTGCTCACCACATGACCCGAGAGCAGCCCCATGCCAGGCACTGAGTGAGCATCCCACACCCATCCTCCCTCAGATCCTTCAGGAGACACGGATTTCCCGGGGAAAGCAGCTGCTTGCCTCAGGGATTATGGAGTTGTTGGGTTCTGCGTTGCGGTCACGGCAGCAAAGCAGAACTGAGCAGCCAAATGGCTTCGTTAATCCCCCGCCTTTGATTTCCAGCACCGCTCGTTTGCAAACACTGCTTTAATCTCCATCCAGCCAGCCCCACGAAGGACACCGGAAAACGAAGATGTTCAAACACAAAGAAGCCGAGGATGACCCCAGCCAGGGTCCCCTTGCGGAGACACTGGGTGTCCTCAGGCAGCCCTGCCCCCTCCCAGCTGCTGGCAGCTGTGCAGGTGTCACTCAGCTCTGGGAAAACTCATTCCCATTTTCTTAATCTGGAGAAAATAACCTGGTTCTGAGCTGCTCTCAAAACGAAACAGAGCTTTGCCCTGTGTCACTTGCCACAGGACAAAGCTTCACATGGAGACCTCGCAAAGGGGATGAACCTGGTGCTTGGATTTGTGTTGGAATGAGATGGAACATGAGGGAGCCACAGGATCCTTGCTGGGACATTCAAAGTGAACCCAGGAGGGACTGGAAGCCAAATTTCCACCTGCCATCAGTTTTTTACTGCATGAGCTACATCCAAGCCCTCTGTGTGTCATCCCTGTGCAAAGGGGCCGGGTTTGAAACTAAAAGAGGGAAGATTTAAATTAAATATTAGGAGGAGACTCCTCCCTGTGAGGGTGGTGAGGCCCTGGCACAGTCTGTCCAGAGAAGCTGTGGCTGTGCCATCCTTGGCAGTGTCCAAGGCAGGGAGTGGAACAAGATGAGCTTTAAGGTCCCTTCCATCCCAAACCATTATGGAATTCGGTGATTTTTTGGGAAGAGAATGGCATGTGGGAAGAACTGTGGCACTTGGGGACACAGCTGTGCCTGCTGTGGCAGCAGGTCCTTTGGCACTGCTGTGGGGCTCCACAGAGCTGCAGGAGCATTGATGGCTCTGTTTCATGGCTCTGCTGAGTGTCAGGAGGGGGGAGAGATGGCAGCAGCTTGATTTTCCTGAGAATGATCCATTTAGAGAGCGATGGCTCAGCCAATCCTTCGGGAAAAGCCCGGGGGCCTACGTGCAGCCACAAGTGTTATTGAGACTTTCAGCTCTGACACCAGCTCCCATCCATCACGCCTGCCTGGCCTTCCCAGTGCCCCTCCTCCTCCTCCCACAGATATTCCCAGAGCAAACTCCACTGACCCTCCCAAGGTCCCTGTTCACCTGTTGCCTGACACGCTCTGGGCTCATCCTCTGGCGTTGGAAGGGTTAAATCCTGCCTGCCCCGAGGCCACGCTTCACTTGATAATGTCATCAGCTGGTGACAGTGTTAATGAGGGGATCAGGTGCAGGAGGCTGCTGCATTACCCTGGAGAGGGATGAGTTGTGTCCGGAAGAGCCAGAACTGGATACGTGCAATGATTGCACCAGGGATGTCCTTCCTTCCCCCCTTGCCTCTTCCCTCTTGTTCCATGAACCTCTCTCCTGCCTCCTACTCCTCCTCCTCCTCCCCCTCCTCCTCCTCTGTGCCACAGGGGTTGTGTCCCTCCAGGCTGCTGCTCTCTCCATCCTGGGAAATGAAGCATCCCTGGATAGTCCCTATGGCACAGAAATGACAGCAGTGCTAAGCCAGTGCCACCATCCTGCTGTCCCTTCATCCCTCCTGCTGTCCCTTCCTCCCTCCTGCTGTCCCACACCAGTGCCACCCCCTGTCCCCCTCCTGTGCCATCCCTGCCAATCTCCTGCTTGTTTAACACACTGGGAATTTTTTTCAATATCTATTTAAGTCCCTGCATCTCTCCAGGAGGTGTAGGCTCCATCCACAGCTTATCCTTCCCAGTATCCCAGTGCTCCCAGACAGGCAGGGAGTGCTGGGCTGGGGAACTCGCTGCTGGGACCTGCTGGTGTCCCCTCTCGGAACCCTGGATGAAGTCACCATGTGCTTTTCCATCTGGCTCTGCTCATCCAGGTGGGAGGTGTGTGTGGATGGTGGTGACTTGGGACACTCCCCAGGGAGCTGAGCAGGGCTGGGAGTTCCTGGGACAGAAAGTGGGATCTGGGCAGGGGGAGTAGGACAGGAGGCAGGAGCAGCTCTCTCTCCCTTGGCAGCATCCTACCCATCTGTACCTGGAGCTCCAGAGCCACCTGAAAACCTTCTCATCCCTGGAATGTCCAAGGACAGTGGAAGTTGTCCCTTGCCATGGCAGGGGGACCTTTCCAACTCAAACCATTCCTTGCTTCTGTAATTCCATGATTCTGTAATTCCATGATTCCACAAAAAGCCCAGGAACGCTGAAGGAGAGGTGACCCTGGTGCTGTCCCAGGCTCTGAGGCTGTGTCAGGGACCCCCCCAAACCTCCTGCAGAGCCCTCCCTGCATCACTGCCAGGGGACCCCGCTCCATCAGCTGCAGAGCAGGGAGACAGCAGGAGGAGAAGTGTTTTCCCAGCTGGAACTGGAGCAGGCTGGATGAGTCCCAGCAGAAAGTCCTGAGGAGCCCTTGGAGGGTGGGGAGGGAGAAGAGCAGGCAGGAGAGGCTCTTGTGCAAAGCATAGATTTAAATAAACAAGCAGCAGACAAAGGGTGGGATTGGAGAACTTCAGTTGAGGTTTCCATGAGTGCTTCCATGAGTACATAAACCAGGCCAGCACAAGGAGTTTGTCCCAATATTCCTTGTTCTGCACTTTCCCAATAAACATCTCACGGCAGGACCCTTCAGTGGACAGGGTTCAAAGGGGACAGCAGGGACTTCTCTCATTGTTATTAATTGTTTGTGTTCTGCTGGTGCTGGGTGAGCTTTGCTGCATTTATCCAAAGAAAAATAAGCTTTTCCAAAGAGGTATTTAAGGACCCAAAGTAGTGCCATAGCCTCACCACCTCTCGTGCTCTCTCCACCCTTGGCTGTGCCTCCTGCATCCTTAGGATCTGCTGGCAGTGGGGACACAGCAGCTTCCCCTCCCTCCTTCCCCTGTGCACCATTAGGGCTTCACCCACATCCTCCTTCTGATCTGGGGACCCCGTTGTCCCGTCCTGTTCCCCATTTTCTCACTGTCACCTCTCGCTGTCCCCTCTCCCTGGGTTTGGGGGATGTTTTCCTGCTCTGGGGGTCTCGAGCAGCCGAGTCCATGTGCAGTGACCCTGGTGAGACAGAGGGTTGGATGGGGGGCAGGAATGGAGTAGCCAAGCCTGGAAAGTGCTTCCCATTGGAGCCAGGCTGCCCTGGCAGCCAACCTCAAGTCATTGCAGCCTCCTGGCTCTTCTCACCCTGTCAGTTATTAAAGATGTCCCCCAGATCCACCAACACGAGGAATTTTTGCTCAGGGATCAGGACAGGTGGATTTTAACTGAGCTGCTGCTCCCCAGACATGTTCTCTGCCCAAGAACATCTTATTTCTATCATCCTTTCAGAACCCTTTCCCCTCCATCTTCCCCCTGCCCGACTTGGTTGCAAACCAACTTGGAAATCTCAAGCTCCGACACAGCCCCTAATTTTTAATTAATGTTCTCCTCTCTCCCCCAGACCTGCCGGGCTTTGCTGACACTCTCAGCATCCCAAAGAGCCTCGAGAAGCAGCTGAAACCTCCGTGGTGAGGGGGCCGTGCCCACCTCCCCCGGTTCCCACACTCCCAACACCTCCGGATCCTTCCCGGCTCCCGGTTTGCGTTTCCCCCGCACTGCCGGCTTCTCCCGGCTCGGCTCTCAGACAGCTGTGATGGATCAGTGACAAGCTGCCTTTGTGTCCTCCTCTTGCACAACAATAGATACTCCTGTCTGTTTATACAAGTTTGAATTTGTCCCTATAAATACGGGGTGGAAGAAACAGTAGACTATAGATTGCACCCTGACAGCTGAAAGATTAAGGGAATCCATTAACTAAACCAACTGCCTGGAAATCTTATGCAGAACATACACCTGAAAGCCATTACTGCTGTCCTGTCATGCTGCTTTATCTCTTTATTTAGGACCCTTTTTGTTTGGTTGAGGGGTTGCTGTTTTTTCTGCTTTTTTTTTTTTTTTTTTTTTTCCTCTAATAATGTAAACTTGTTCTGGAGTAACAGAGGAGCCCTTGATGAAGTATCTAAGTATTTTCTGCTGAAGAATTTATGAACTCGGAGCCAGCACTGTCCTTGCCAGATCCCATGGAGCGGGAAGGGAGGGGGCACTCGCCTGTCTCGGGGTTTGTGCAGTGAATGGCCTTGGCTCGGGTTTCCCTGCACTGAACTGTTTGCTTTGCTCTCATGGGCGACTCTGCCTCACTTCAATCTCTGGCTGCACTTAACCTTTTTTCACCTGAATTCTCTCCCTCCCCACCTCTCCCGCCAGCTCACTGCTTTCCAAAGCCCACCCTTCAAGTTCACGAGTGCAGCAGTCGCTCGGCTCTGCCGGAGCCGGGCGGGATCCTGGCTCTGATACTGTTGAAGTCTTTTTTTTTTTTCCTGCCGGTCTATTGAGGAATGCACACAATGCCCGTCTCCATAGTGCCCGTGCAAGCTCCTTGTCTCCACCAGCACCACGCCTGCTCCTCTCCGGCCTCCTCCCCTCCCTGCTCAGCGCTGGGGGGGTCCGAGGGCTCTTTCTGCACCTTGCCGGGAGCCAAAATTAGGGAAGGGAAAAGCAGAGACGTGCAGGTCTTCTGAAGGGAAAGTCATTTCAGACTGACAGAGAGTTTCAGAGGGGAGATTGGGAAGGAATTGTGCCCTGCGAGGGAGGTGCCTCGGGTTTCCCAGAGAAGCTGTGGCTGCCCCATCTCTGGAAGTGTCCAAGGCCAGGTTGGACAAGGCTTGGAGCAACCTGATCTGGTGGAAGGTGTCCCTGCCCATGACAGGGTGTGGGACAGGATGGGCTTTATGGTCCTTTCCAACCCAAACCATTCCATGATTCCTTTCTGAGCCTGAGGAGCTCTGGGAGCACTGCTCACACAGAGCCTCTCCCGCTCCCACCCGACATGAGAGGTGCAGCTGCAGGAGTGTGCACAAATCACTGGTTGGCTTTTGGAAGCTGTCTGCCTGGGAAAACAGAGGTTGGAAACCCCCCTGTTCCCCTTTTTCCTCATCTTGCTTCCCCTCTCCCAAGGCGGGGGAGGCAGAGCCTCTCCAGCAGCACTGCAGCATTGCTGATGTGACCTTGCAGTTATCAAATTATTTCTGCTCGATGTTCTCAGGCTGGACCCTCATCTCAGAGGGTGACATTGAGCATCCAGTTCCTTCCACTGTCATCCCGGGTGGTTGTGTCCTTCGTTTGAAATCCCAGGATGGGGCAGTGGTGGGAAAGCTTTCCCCAACCACAGCGGTTTCGTGCAGGGTCTCCCTGGGTGGGAGGGTGACCCCCCTGTGGCAGAGCCCCCCCGCTCCCTCCGTGCCGATGGTGAGTGATTAATGCTGTCCCCAGGCGGGAATAAAGTTTCAGGAGCTGCTATTGTCAGGGGAACAGGAGCGGCTCCCATCCCGCTGGACAGATAGTAACCCTGGCAACGGCGGATACACCGGGAAAGGGCCGGGAGGGTTTGGTGGGCAATGGGACACGGAGGGGGGAGGATCCCATTCAAGCCCATCCCTGGTTGTCACTGAGATGTGAAGGATTTGAAAAGAGGGTTTCAAAGTTAAGGCAGCTCCAAATGAGATGGGGAAATTTTGTTCCTCTCTCCAAGTTTGTCCAAATTCCCATTCAATGTTGCCGGGCTGGATCCTGTCTCAGCATGGATTGTGCCCACTGGGACTCCTCTGAGTTGGGAGAAAGATGTTCCTCAACAGCTGGGAGCAATCAGAAAGGAGTTTAGGGATGGAAAGGCAGGAATGAAGGGTGGGAGGATGCAAGTGAAGCAGCTGCAATTGTGGAAAATCCTGGAAGAATCCACAAAAGAAAAGCCACCAGTTTCAGGAGGCTCTGGGACGCTGGAAGGGTCCCTGTCCCTGCTCCATGACTCTGCAAAAGCACTGAAAATGTCCTGGAGCACCTCTGCCAGGTGCTGTGGGGAACTTTAAGCAGGGAAAAGCCCGGATGAACTGCCGTGGATGCAGCATCAATGGCTTGTGCTTAAAAGTTGTCTCTGGGTCTTCCACCAAAGGATGGGTGTGTTGGAAGGTGCTTGGAGACATTTGGTGAGCTTTTGGAACAGCTCTGAGTGGACATCCACTGACCATCAGTGGGCTAAGGCTTCTCCTGGAAGTGTCCATGGGTTTTTAGGAAGGGATGGGCGTGTTTGAAGGCATGGATGCTGTTTGGGGTTTGCTGGGGAAAAGCTCAGCCTCACAGCTAGGATCTCCAGCATGGAGATGTTCCAAGGAAGAATCCATGGTGATCCTTCCTCCAGACAAACCATCAGCTGCCCTGGAAAGTGTTTTCCACTTGGGAGAAGACAGAAAGGGCTGGAGATGGAAAGATGAGCCCCGTGCTGCCGTAGGAATCCCAGGTAAATCCGATTGTGCCAGAGAGGGCTCCACGTGGATCGGGCTCGTTTGGGCTGTGCTGGGGGGAAATGGAAGAGGTCGGGAGAGCCAGGGTTGCCAGGCAACACTCCCCGTATATTGGGAAGATAAATCCCACAATAATGGAAGGAAGGGATCCTTTCCTCGCCTGTTGTTTGTTTCTCTCTTCCTCTGTGGTTCAGCTCGCTCAGATTCCGCTGCAGCTCCAGGGAACAACGTGACCTTTCCATGCTCCAAAGGACCAAGAAGTTTATCCTTGGTGATGAAAACTGGGATTTTTGGATCTGCTGGGGGAGAGGGCTGGCGGAGACAGGCACGCCTGGTTTTGGGAGGAAAAGGGATTGTGGGAAAAGCCAATTCCTTATCTCCGGACACATCCCACTCATGTACCACTTGCTTTTGGCAAACATTTGTGTGTTTGCTCTTTCCCTGTCTCCAAGGAAGCGTTTTGTGGTCCCTGCTCCGAACAGGGGCTGAGGTTGGTGTTGGACTCTGTCTGGATTGAGGTTGCTCTGTCAGCACCAGGTGACTGATTCCATCCCTCTGATCCCATCACTCGTGATTCCTGCTCAAACACAGCTGGAGTGCCGAGCACCCTCAGCGAGCTGTTTGCAATCAGCCAAGAAAAAAGCGGCAGACAAGTCTCCCGCTCCGGGTGTTTAAACACTTCCCAACAACAAGAAAAGCTGGAGGAAATTGCGATGATGAGAGCAACCAGAATTGGAGGCTTAATTTATCCCATCTATCATTTGCTCTGACTCGTTCAGCCAGCTCGATTTTCTATCAGTGCTTTTCAGGGATGAAACTGGGATAAGGAGAAGAAGAGACGAAGTAGGATGGGAATCCAGTTTGGGGAACATTTGCTGAGCACACTCTGCTGTAGCAGTGCTCATCATCCTGACCTGGACTGGCAGCATTCCCTACTCCCAGGAAAGCTCCATCCCTGGGAATGATGACCTTTGCTCAAAGGTTAGACTCAATCTTGGAGGAGTTTTCCAACATTAATGATTCTGTGGTGAGAAAACCCCCTGAGTGGTGGTTTCTCTTCCCATCATTGCTCTCCCCACCCATCAGGCAGAGGAACCAGGCCCAAGCCATCAGATTCTGGTGCTGCTCCTGGGAATCCTGCAGTCCCTGGGAGCTGTGACCTTTGCTCAAAGTTTGAACTTGATCTTGGAGATGTTTTCCAACATTAATGATTCTGTGGAGAGGAAAACCCCAAAAAATGGTGGTTTCTAACCACACCACCCCTCTCCCCATCCATCAGGCAGAGGATCCATCCCAAGACTGGGCTGGAGCCATCAGATTCGGGAGCTCCTGCTCCCAGCTCTGCTCGTTTTCGTCTGCAATTAGCTTGGAGCAGCATGGTAAATATTTCATACCTTAGAGCAAAGGTTGTTTAATTTTTCATTCTCTTAAAGCTGCTCATGAATGTTTTACGGAGCTGATCTCCTTGGCTGGAATGGGAATGGGAAAGCAGAAGAGAGGTGTCCTGCAGCTCCAGGTTTGGGAGTGTATCCAGTGACCCCTCATCCATGGTGGATCTTAATTGAAGGTGCTGATGAGCCCGACTGGAGCAGGATGTTGAGCAAAGCATCTTTACAGAATCTGCTGCCACGTGAAATAAATGCCTCCAATATCCCTCTCCAATCCTATTTATCACAGCAGGAATTAAATTGTCCTCTATTCCACGGACTCAGCCAGAGGACAAACCTCCAGCTCATGTGTCGTGGCACTTTCTGCTCTAGGGTTTATGGGAACTCAGTTTAAATTCCACCATTGCTGGAACCTGCCAAAAATGCCATTTCCTGAAGCTGTTGCTTCTTCTCACTGTCATGTGGAAGGTGGTCCTGCCCGTGCAGGGGCTTGGAACCAGGTCTCTTCCAACCCAAATTATTCCAAGATTCTGAGTTTCTGGGATGACCTCCTTGTTTCTTCTCCATTTCTCTTTCTCCAGGAAAAGAAAGCCAGGAGCAACTCTGCTTGTGACATTTGCCACCCAGGCTTTCCATTCCGGATACCACGGAATTCCCCGGACTCACATCCTTGCCTGCCTTGCCTCCAGGATAAGCTGAGGGTGAAGTGGGTTGGATGAACCCAAATTAAGTCTTCAGGAAAGGACTTGGGAATTTAATCCCAGCTGGTAACTCTAGCATTCAGGATGTGCTCCCACGGCTGCGTTCCCTCCATCCCTGCTCCCACTCCCTCCCTCTGCCCACATCCTCTGGCACTTTGATGGGAATAGATTCCCAAAGCCTTTAGCTTTGGATCCCATGCATTGGAGCAGCTCCTTCCACTTGTATACTGCCAACCTGTTTTTATTGCACAGCCAGGCTGGAATGCACAGAGTCCTGGCAGGGAGCAGGTTTTTTGGAAGACTTCCCTGGAAAAAAATTCCCCTTTCCTTCTCCCTGCTTTTTCCTTGCTGAGGATGAAGCCCCATCCATGGAAGTGCTCAAGGCCAGGTTGGACAGGGCTTGGAGCAACCTTCTCTGGTTGAAGAAGTTGGAAAGGTCCCTTCCAACCCAAATTATTCTGTGATTCCTTCCTCACGCTCGCAGCAGCTCTGGGAAGAGAAGGGAAGCCGGGAGAAGGGATGGAGAGGAATTCCTTTTCCTCTGCAGAAGTGAAGGAACAGTCCTGAAAGAGGGGGGAAAAAGAAAGGAATACACAGGATAAAGGGCACAAAAAGGGGGAATACACATGCTAGAGGGAAGGAAAAGCAGGGATACACCTGATAAGGGACACAAAAAGGAGGAATACACACGATAACAGGCACAACAAGGAGGGAATGCACAAGACAAAGGACAATTACAAGGAGTAATGAATTGTCTGGGATCTCTTATCAGATCTGTTATCTCTTTTCTTCTTTACCTTCCCTTTCTTGGGACCTGCCCAAATGGATTCCCTGTATTTCAGCTCATCACATGGATGATCCTCAGAGGCTGTGGTGTGTCTGGGCAGTTTGAGGTGATGTGACAGACCTTGACCAGGCTCAGGGCCAATATTCCCATCAAATTCCAGTAGTCTAGACACCAAAGATAACCAAATTCTTGATCTGAGTTTGACTGCTGCCCAAACCAGGAATTCAGATCCTCTGTTCCCATGTCCCAAGCCATGGTTTTAACACAGGACTGCAAGAAAATCCCCATGGAAAAGTTATCCAATTAATTCTGCAGCTGGGATGAGCCTTCCTGAGCCTCCCCATGGCCCTTGGAACCAGCATTTGGTGGCCCTGCCACAGAAGGGCTTTGGAGAGAGTTCTGTGGTGGCCCCTCCCTGATGGCCTGAATCCACACGGGATGGAAGCGACAGCAGGAGGGATCAACTCGGGGTAGGAGCAGGGATGCTCTGAGGTGTCACCATCTGTCCCCTCTCCACACACTGTGCTTGGGGACACGAGGAGCAGGAAACGTCACAGTCCCTCTTTTGTGCATCCAGAACTGCCACTTGTGTGCCTTTCAGAGAATTCCTGGTGAAAGCTGCACTTGGATTTCCATTCTTTTCCCTGGGGCAGGAGCAGGTAATCAGCCATGGAGCTCAGAGCTGCTGGGATTTGGCAGGGAGGCTCTGCTCTTCTCCTGGAGATAACATGAAATTTGGGATGCAGGCGATGGTTTGGGATGCAGGGTTTAGGGACAGCTGGATCCACACCATTGGCACAAGGAGCAGGGAGCCCGGGATGGGCAAGGAGAGGGGACCAGCCTGTTCTGACACCTCCCAGCACTGATGGCACACGGAGCTGAGTCAGATGGCAGAGCCAGGGAGCTTTGGGAACTCTGACCAGGAATTCCTAATGAATGAAATCACCCCGTGGCACCTGGTGTGGCATCTGCAACCTGCTCTGTGTGTGCTTTCCATGAATCCATTAATTAGGGACTGAGTCTCGGAGCGACATTAACAAATCATCAGGATGCGTTTGTCTGTGCTCCCTCTGAAAGCTCCCATTTGGAAATCTGATTAGGATCGGATCATTTTAATCAGTGACCAAGGAACACGGAATCCCTGTCCTCCCTCTCTGCCTGAGTGATGCAGGCACACGGCCTTGAATTCAGGCAGCTCTCCATGACCTTTTCCTGGAAAATCAAAGGCATGGGGGTGTGAGGGGCCTGTCTCCTGCAGGGCTGGGACACCTCGTCCAAAAAATCCCTTTGGAAGATTCAGCTCATGCTGGGCTTGAGCAGCAAAAAGGGATGATAAAGGAGTCAAAGACAATAAACATGAGGACAAAATGCTCTGGAAGGCAGTGAGGAATGTAGGTGATGGTTTAGTGTGACCTGGGATCTCCAACAAACAATTCCAGCGGCAGGGAAAGGTTTCCCACCAGGAGGCCTCCTTTAGTGCTTGTCCCAAATCATCCTCACCTCAAATGCCAGCTCAGAGTCCTCTGAGGAGGGACAAATGCTCTCATCCTAGGAGGAGCAAACACACGGATCCAGACCAGATTTTTTACTTCACCTCCCCTGCCTGAAAATCTGCTGCTCCCAAAGTGTCAGACAGGGAAGAGACTCCCCTTTGTCTCTTCATTCACTGGGAAGAATCCATCATCCAACACTTTTCACCTGCCTCAGTCACAGGTAAATCCCACACCAGATTTTTTTTGCACTCAAACCCTTCACGCTTCCTCTCACCTCCCTCTACGGGACAAATAAAGCTCCATAATATGCAAAATCCCCGATTTTTTGAATTCCTTCCACTCCAAGATGTCTTTTGGCAAGGAGCCTCCTGCAGAAGGGATGAGCCCCATCTGTGCCAAAATGCAACTCAACCCCCCGCTTGCAGCCCTGCGTCGGATTTTGATCATAACTCTGCTTTGAATACATGGAAGCTTTAAAAAAAAGAGGGGGGAAAGGACATTCAATGGAAAACCAAGAGCTTTGAAATGTGAGCTGGGCTCGGGCAGCACCGGGGGCTGCTGCCGAGCAGCCTCGCCGCGCTCCCGGCGTTGTCCCGGCGTTGTCCCGGCCTTCTCCTGGCGTTCCCGGCCGCTGCCCCGCCGAGAGAGCCTTTTGTCTTCCCAGCAGGCTGGGGCTGAGCGCTGGAAGCCGCTTCCCAGAGGGAAGGCAGCTTGTTTGCAAGAAAAAGGCGAGTTTTCTTTGGCTTTTTTTGAAAAATAATCTGCCATTTATTATTTTTTTTTCTATATCTACATAAATGCTGCAATTCTTTGTGGGATTTTTTCCCCCTCTCTCTCCTCTAACAAATGCTCCAGTGTCTTTTCCAGCATAAAAGGGTGGGGGAGGGAGAGGCACAACCCCCTCCTTCCCAACCAAACCAGCAGCATATTTGCACTGGTTAATTTAATCGGGAATTAATGCCATTAGCGGATTAAACACGGCAGCAGCCCCGGCTCCCGGCGTGAATTCCGGCGAGCAGACGGGGTGTGGATCCGCTGACAATGCAGTGGGAAGGAGCCGGGCTGGGCGTGGTGGGATCCGCTGTCCTCCTGCATCCCTGCGAGGACCCGAGTGGCGCAGGGACAAGGACAGACCGGGATGGGGGGAATTCTCTGGTGGCCTCGGGCGGGGGTGGGATGGAGGCTCAGGGAAAAGGCTCTGGGTGCATTTTTTTGGTCCAGCCTCAGTTTTGTCCTCTGTGAAATGGGCAAAAAGACATGGATCCAGCATTGTCTGGAATGTCCTGATGGGAAGAGGAGATTAGGATAGCAACAGGGTTATCCAAGAGACCCCAGGGATCAGCGGGAATGTGCTGGAAGAGGCAGGAGAAGGGGACTCTGGATCCCTTCAGTACTGCCTGAGTTGTCCCAGCCAGGTGACCATGCCTCAGATTTGGGATTCTGTATTTCCCAGGAAGTGGGAAACAGCTTTTTTCTCCACAATTCCTTCCTTCCCTGGCCTTCCCTGCTCATTTTCCTCTCAAGAGCTCAGGTCTGGAACCCTTGTCCCACCACTCCAGGTGGAAAACCTGCCTGCTTGATGCACTCTGCTCCTTTCTTGGGAGCTGTACCAAAGTGTGTGACACCATCCTCTCCTTCACCTTGGGGTGGCAAAGGGCTCCCAGTTCCTGTTCCACCCCCACTGGAGGAACAGGAGAACCCGGGGGCTGGGCAGGCAGAAGGGATAGGCTTTGGGTGAGGAGTTTTAAGGAAGATGCCTTCAGGACAAATGGGTTTGTGTGGAGAAAGCATCCAAAGGGGAAAATCTGCACATCCAGAAGCACCTGAGCATGCAGGTGATGCTCAGGGGCTGCACCAGGGGCAGCCAAGGAGCCGAGAGGAGCCAGAGGGATGCAGAGGATGCGGAGGAAGAATGAGCTGAGGTGACGTGGAGACAGCAGAGCCTGAGCCAGAGCCTTTGGAGCATAGGGAGAGAGAAAGGAAGGGAAAGAGGCCAACAGAAGCATCACTGGGACCGGTCAAACATTTCAGCTTTGGCAGCTGCGCTCCAAAATTCTCAACGAGCCCGAAAGAAAAAGAACTAAAGAGAAACCACTTCAATAAACACTAAAAATGACCAGGGCCTTTTACTGGAATGTGATTTGTACAGGATTTTTGTTAGCGGGTGACAGGATCCCCTCCCTCCCTGGCGAGGCACCTGGCAGGAGAGCAGGGATGAATGGAGGAGGGAGGGATGGATGAGCAGCTCGGGAATGTTGGCTGAATGGCTGGCAGCACTCCCCAGCTTCGGTGGGATGAGCTGGCACAGGATTTGGGCTTTGCTGCCAGTCCGTGGAGAGGTGAAGGAGCAGAGCAGACAGTGGGGGAGTCCACAGCTTCTCTCCCAAAAGTTTCCCAGAGAAGCTGTGGCTGCCCCATCCCTGGAAGTGTCCAAGGCCAGGTTGGATGGGGTTTGGGATAGTGGAAGGTGTCTCTGTGCATGGCAGGGGTTGGACTGGTGACCTTGAAAGGTCCTTTCCACCCAAATTCTGTGTTTCCATGAAAGCTGCCCAGCAGCCACTTCCTGCTGATGCCAGTGAGTGCCCAAACCTGCAGCTCCTGACTGCAGGAGATGTTTCTTACCTGGCTGCATCCCTGCAGGACTCCTTGCTGTCTATCCCAGCCCAGAGGCTTCAGAAAGCCCTGGGTGGCTGCTGAGGACCTTTGGGTGCTCCCTGGCACTGCCTCCAAGTTCCACATGCCCCTCTCCCACTCTCATCCCCCTTTCTGGAGCCCTCAGCCATCCTGTTTTCCATTAGGTCCATTAACTTTTGGACTCTTAATCCCCTTCATGGAATAAATCACTGCTCCCAGGCTGATAACTCCTCTTCCCCTGGAGCCATCACCCCGGGCTTTCATTCCAGGCGGGATTGGAGGCTCTCCCTGCTGGCTGCAATCAAGCTGCATTCTTTCAGCAATTATTTTGTGACTCTGCTCTCCCCTCGGGAATTTCGGGGGCTCGCAGCTTTTTGTGCTCACAGGCTTCCTGTGGCTCCTTATCTCCAGCCAAGAGGTCCTTCCATTCCCCCTCCTCTGTCTGCCACAGCCCTGGATATGGATCCTGGTCCAAAATGCTTTCTGCACACGTTTGTCAGGCTGGAGGTTTTGCAGCTGGACTGGGAGGGCAGCGTCGTGCTCCCTGTCACCAGGGGAGAGCAGCTGGGATGCATGGGATCAGCGTTTTTGGGATCACCAGGATAACTGGAGGAGGCTCTACAAGGGTGACACAGGGAAATGGGGGATAGGGAGGAGAGGGGGAATTGAGAGGCACAAAGGAGCCTTTGCTTCCCTTAGGGCCTTGCTGTGATCTTTCACTGGGGATTCCTCATCCCTGAACATGGCCAAGGCCAGGTTGGACAAGGCTTGGGGCAGCCTGGGGTAGTGGGAGGTGTCCCTGTCCATGGACTGGGATGTTCTTTGAGATGCCTGCGCCTGCTCAGCCCATCCATCCCCTCCATGACATTCCTGACACCACAGAACTCACCAGCCACTTGGGATCCTCCACATGGATGGTTTAGACATAAGACTAAAGGACAAAACAATTCATTTTCCTTTGGTATTATTTCGGAATTGGATCCATCCTCTCTCTTGAAAAGAATTTGGATGGTATTCTCCAGGAGGAGCCACCCAGAGTGGTGGTCCCCTTCCAGGCAGGTGCTCCCAGCAGGGTGGACCCTCTCAATCTCATCCACTGAGATTCCCTAAAGCACAGCCCTGGTGTGGAGCTGGATTTTGGGTTACACAGCATTTCCTGAGGAAGGATTTTGAGGGAATATTTCCCACAACTACAAGCTCAGAAGGTTTTTGGCTGGTGCCTCATGGATCCATGCAGTGCAATATCTGGACTTGTGGGGCAGGAGCTGTGGCAAGGACTGCAGCTGGAATTGCCATTCTGGGAATGCTCAAGGCCAGGTTGGACAAGACTTGGATCAAACTGATCCAGTGGAAGGTGTCACTGCCCCAGTGACCACCTCGAAATCAACCCCAGGGCACTGCAGGGATCAACGTTGATGCCTGGATAAACCCACTTCTCTTGAGCACAGGAGGAGAAAAATCCCTGCTTTTGAAGGAGTGAGCAGGGTTTCATTGGTTTAATGTGTCCTGAGTGCTCCCCCAGCTTCTGAGCCCACTCCAGCAAACTCTTCACCTGAGGCATTCAGTGATTCCCGGGGCTCCAATCCAGCCACATTCCTGAGGCTCACAGATAACAGGGAGTGAGAAAAGGAGCCTCTTTGTTCAACCATTTCCCTGCTGCTGCTGCTGCTGCCGTGTGTGTGGATAAAACATCTCCGACAAGAAGAATTAAACCTGGAAGGAGGGAAAACAGTCTGGGAACTCCCATTCTCCCAGATTTGTGTCTTGGCAAATGTGGTAACACTGGTGCTCCAGAGGCTCCGTTGCTCTCAGCACAGGGTATGGACATCCCTGTGCTCCAGAGGGGCATGGATGGAGCCGTGGGAGTGTTGGGAGCTGCAGGATGTCCTGTCCAGGTGTGTCATTCCTAGAGAATCTCTGAGGCCTGTGCTGGCTCCAGGCTCCGTGGAAAAGCAGCCATGCCGGAGTAATTAAAGCAGGCGGGAATGTGACACAAATGTGGGGCTGTCTTGTCAAGTTAAGGGAAACTTCCCAGCTCACCTGGGAGGGTTTGGCCTTTGAACCAGAGCCTGGCTCTTCCCTGGAGCTCCAGGCCTGGGATGCCGAGGATGGAATCAGATCTTCATCCCCACAGGGTCTTCCTGCTGCTCCTGCCATCATTCCCTCCTGTCTGGGAATTTCTGGAAGCCAGGAGGGATTCTGTCACTACAGCCTTTACCTGGTGGCATTGCCTGGTCTGCTGGGCAATGCCAAGGCCTCCTGTCTGCCAGGGAATGTTCTGGATGCAGTGAAGCAGGCAGGAGCTGCAGGGAATCCTATTGGATCGAGGTCCAAGGCACTGCCAGTCCATCCTGAGCAGTGACCGAGGCTTTCAGCCTCCAGACAAACTGGCACTGGGCATGTTGGAGGTGTCCAAGGCCAGGTTGCATGAGGCTTAGAACAACCTGGAACAGGGCAAGTTGTCCCTGTCTATGGCAGGGGAATGAGATGATCTTGAAGGTCGCTTCCCACCCAAACCGTACTGGGATTCCATGACTCCATCAGTCTCTGCTGTTCTTCATGGCAATGGTGCAGATAATCCCTGTGGAAAGCAGGCACAAGCTGAAATCTCCCTACTGGACTTTTAAATAAACAACTGCAGGCAGCCAGAGCCGGGAGCAGGAGTGAAAGGGAAGCTGGAATGAAATCCATGAAATCCTCCTCTTCTCTCTGTCTTCCTCTGCTTTGTTTCACCCCTGACATTTACTCTGCTTAATAAAGGCAGAATTTATGTTTGACTCCCAGAATGGTGCCTTTGAATCTCCGTGATCCTTCAGGATCCTTCACAGCTGTGTGTGCACCCAAAAAAGTGAGGATGAATCCCAGACTGGGGGAGGAAGGAGCACAAGGGGCACTGGGGGTCAAGACTGTGATGTTCCAAATCCCAAAGGCTTTAGAAGCCGGATTAATGCTGCAGCCCCAATGACAGGAGCTTGCAAGGTTCACTTGGGAATCTCTGAGCATCCCAGATGTCCTGGGAGAGCTGCTCCTGTGGGTGGCAGGGGGGTCACCCCCTGGTTATCACTTCTCCTGGTGGGAAGTGACAGAAGCCCCTGGAAATCAAACATTGGAGTTTCCATCAGTGACATCCTGAGGCAGCCAGAGTTGATCAGCTCCAGATGGGATGGCAGGATCCAATTAATGCTCCCGGCCCAGGGGAGGGAGAGCAATGGGGGGGGGGCTTGGTGAGGATGGGATTGGGTCTGGGGGCATCTGGGACTGGCTGCTGGGTGGAGGGATCATGCAGGTGGAGGGAATGTGGTGGTCTGGGGGTGGAGGGCAGTGGGATGGTGGGAGGGAGGGATTGTGGGGTAGTGGGATGATGGGATGGTGGGCTGGTAGAGTGGTGGGCACAAAGCTCATGTGCAGCTCCCAAGGTGCCTACAATTGCCAGGTGACGGGAGAGAGGAGAGGAATGATAGATTCAGGTGGCCCAGCAGCATTCCAGGCCTTCCATGGGCTCTCCACAGATTCCTCTCAACAAAACATAAATAAAGATTTGCCAGTGATGCCAGTCCTGGGATGCAAATCCATCCCTGCTTTAGACTAAGAAATGGGGCAGGAAGGGGATTATCCCTGGGATCCCTGTGAGGAGGGATCAGCTGGTGGCTGCTGCCAGCACCTCCCTACTCCCCCCACGCCAGCCCCTTCCCAGGGGTGTCCAAGGCCTGCCCCATTTTGGGGTTCCATCTCCTCCTGCTTGCCCTGGATGAGGCCATGACCCTAGGGGGTTGTGGGGTGGGCTGGCAGCCACCAACACCAGGGGGGTCCCAATTCCAGAGGCGCCAGGACATGTCCTGGTGGGACTCACATGGCTCTGGCACTCCCCACTCCCACTGATTAATGACTCCTCACCAGAGCCCTGCTCCCGGTGGGAAAGAGCGTTTCCGTTTGCCCAATTAGAGCTGAAGACGTGATCTCATTAATTCTGGAGGTGGCAACATGGAAGAATTAATTTTGGGGGGTATTTTCTGGGATATTTGTCTCCCAAGGCTGCCTGGAGCTGCCCTGTCAGGAAGGAGGGATGGGCTCGGCACAGGGCTGTGGGGGCAGCTCTGGCATTCCCGGGGCAGATCCCACGCGCCGTGTTTGCTTTGGCTCTGCTTCCCGTCCCTTCAAGTGGGTCCTGGCTGGAGGATGACAGGGGCCAGTGACAAATTGGGAACATTCTTTGGGAATCAGGGCCCAAAGCAGCGGGGTCAGCACGGGGAGACCGGGGCCTGCGCGTGGTTCTTCTCACACGAGCTCGGGCTTGAAAACTGGGAAGAAAAATCATCCCCAAGTTCCTCAGGTCCCTCCGGAGCCTCTGGATGGAAATTAATGAGCTGGAATGTGGCAGTGGAGACGGGAGTGGGGGAACTTGACAGCACTGGCAGCTGTAGGTGAGGAATTGTGGTCACTTTTGGGGCACACGTGGCACTGGGGAGTGGAGGAGCATGTGGCATCTGTGCATGGTGCCAAGGGGATTTCCTGCCTCCTGCCTGTTTTTCCAGCTCTCTCTGGCTGCCTGGGGCTCTGAGGTGGGCATGGAGTGGGGATGGGGTGGAGCTGAACCTGCCTGGGGGGTGGGAAAGGGGAAGGAGCACGAGGTCATGGCACAGCACAGGACACCTGGCATGGCATGGGACACATGGCACAGGCAGGAGACGTGGCACATCATGGCACACCTGGCATGGCATGGGACACATGGCACGGGCCACACACCCTCAGCACTGGGCTGCCACATCCCTCAAAAAGGTTGGAGGAATTTGGAGCCGTTATCAGCCCAATAAACCCAAAGCCCTTGGGATCACTCTCAGGATTTTATTTTCTCTGTCTCACTTTTTCCAGTTATTTCATCCCTTAAATTGTTTTTCTCCCTCTGAGATGTGCCCTGAAATTTCCCTCGACCTGCACGGCAGAGCCGGAGGCTCCGCTCTGCTCCTGCCTTCCCGAAACACGCAGCGGTGTCACAACGGCAAATTAAGCTGTTGAAGCCTTTTCCTCTCTCATCTCTCCCTTGGTTTTGTTGTTGTTTTCCTGGCCACGTTCCCCTGTGGAGACTCCAGGTTCCGGCTGATTTTCCGTTCATTCCGTTTCAAAGGCGCCGGCTCTCCCCGGCCTTCAGCAGGTGCCAGCTCGGAGCCGGCGGTGCCAGCGCTGCCCAGCCCAGCAGAGCTCCTGCCAGCAGCCAGCCTGGATCCATGGAGAGGGGTGGCTGCATCCCAAAGCTCCCTGGGCCTCCTTCCAGGACGAGGGATGGCTCCCCTGCGGAGCAGTCAGGGTGCCAGCCCCGGGCTACCCTCGTGCCACAGGGTCTCTCACTGGTGTCCCCACTGCCAGGACATGACTGGCAGCAGCTGGGCAGGGCTCTCCTTGGAAGGGATTGATAAATAACCAGCTCCAGCCTTCACTCTTGGGCTCCTGGGAATTTTAAATCAAACTTTGTGGTGCTCCAGGAATTAATTCTCCCTTGCAAAGCTGGGCTCAGCTCCTTGGCTCTGCTGCTCCTCATGCCATGCCCTTGGTTCAGCCAACAAGTCCAAGCATCTCCTCCAAGAACTCCTCCCAAATCACAGGAATTGTTCTGAATCTGAGTGTTTAGGTTCCCATATTTTTCCATCCCTTTTGGCTTTTTCACCCACCAGGTACCAGCAGAGCCACCTCTGGGTGGGTTCACCAGTGAGGGATGAGCTTTCCCTCCAGCTTTGGGGATTAACAGGGTTTTCCTGGACACCCTTAATTCAGAGCCCACAGACAAAGCCAGGCTGGTAACACAGATGAGGAATCCCAGAGGTAAAAACACTGGGCTGAACAATTCCATCCTCTCCAGCTCCTATGGAAGGATGAGCAGAGAAGAAGAGTCATGTTGGTTCAGCTCCCCCTGAACAGAACACTGAAGCAGATCTGTGTTTTTAATATATTTTTTTCTGGCAGACTCCTACCCATCATCCTTTCATTGTCCTTCCTCCCTGGCAGGGATGAGAGGGAAAACAACCTAAAAAAGAGTTACTGGGAATCTGTGCTTCCCAGAAGTGCTGGAAACTCCTTCTCAACTCCTGCTCCCACCAGACTCAGTGTTTCAATATCCCTCATCCTGCCGCACCCCAAAGCCCAGTGGATCCCTGCACCCCAATCCCCAGTGGATCCCTGCACCCCAAAGCCCAGTGGATCCCTGCACCCCACATCTGATGGAAAGCCCAGACCTGAAAGCTACACTGGGGATTCAATCAGGGGAAGGAATGGCTTGGGAATGGACCGTGCTCTCCCTCCAGGAGTGAAGCCCGGACTTGAACTGAGCCCCTGCAGAACTTTTGGGGTGCAGCTGGTCCCTGGTGTGTCCCCCAGGGCAGAAGCCCGTGGGAGGAGGGAGGCAGGAGTGCAGCTACTGGGAGCCCACCCGGACAAACAAATTCAGACTCTTCCACAGCCACGTTTTGAGGCAATAACCACCCCCCTGCTACTTCCTTCCCTTGATCAAAACCCAGCCGGGAGGAAAGT
The DNA here is from genome assembly GCA_013400575.1 of Peucedramus taeniatus. Classification (NCBI taxonomy): domain Eukaryota; kingdom Metazoa; phylum Chordata; class Aves; order Passeriformes; family Fringillidae; genus Peucedramus; species Peucedramus taeniatus. The sequence continues at coordinate 716,807 of WBNO01023171.1, forward strand.
CCATCTGGGACACAGGGAGCTGAGCCTTTCCTGAGCTCTGGGGCTGGCAGCAACATCTCCCTGACAAATTCAACCGGGAAAAATGGTAAAATGAGAGGCTGGGAGCTGTGAGCATTTCCCAGCTGACTGGTGATGTGTGTGGGGAACATATGGACAGTCTGTGCCCGCTGTCCCACAAAACCTGCTGATTTTACACTTGGATCTCTCAGATTCCCTGACAGCTTTGGAGACCGGCTCCGACAGCCTGGGATTTGGTGCCACTCAGTGCCACGGCTGCCTGTGCCCGGAACGGGCAGGGAATGCCCAGCACAGCGGGGCTGCTCCAGGGTCCGGCTGTCCGAGGGCTGTGGGGAGGGATGAGTGACAGCACCAACCCCAGGCATCAACCCCAGATTTCAAACAGCTTGGGAAAGGCGAGGTTCGTTTCTGGCTGTCAAGGATTTCTATTTTCCATGGATTTTGCAGCTCTTGCTTGGACTGAAATAGCACCGAAGCTGCTGCTCCTCCTGCACCTGCCAGGCTGGATCTGCCAGGCAGGACTGGGCTGTGCTGTGCTGTCCCAGTTCCACCCAGTATTCAGGGCTGGGAGCACTGGGGAATTAAGACAATGCCACATGTGGTGGCTCTTTGTCACCTGCTGGGTGGCTGGGATCCAGGTCTGATATGCTGAAGGACAATTCCACATGTTATGCCTTGGTTTTTCTTTTTCCAGGACAAAAAAACAGGAAAATGCTGTTGGGTCAGGCCATGGGTCTCCCTTGCCCACCTCCAGTTCTGCCACATCCCGAGGGCCAGTTCAGAGAGCCTCAGAGGAGGAATCTGGCAGGACAGGGTGAGCTTTGCTCTCTCACCTTCTGATCCAAGGCTTCCCTGGCAGAGGGAACAGCCAGGCTGGAACATTTCCCAGCCCAGAATGGACTTCTAGCACCTATTGGAGCTTGTCTGTAGCTGTGCTGCTGCAAAACCCTGTGGGGATAAATCCCAAAGGATAATCTTGCATTTGTGAGAAAAGCCAATTTATTAACCTTAAAGGTCTCCAGGGAGTCCAGGGCTCCTAGCACAGCCCTCACACAGGGAAATGAGGGATTTGTGAGCTCCCTCATTGTCCTCCTGCAGCTTCCTCCTCTATGGAATGAATTTGTTTCTGTCCCAGGAAAGGGAAATGTAGAAATGCAGAGGTGGGTTTGGATTCCCACCCCCAAACCAGTGCTCTGTAGGGAACCACTGAAGTGCCCACGTAGAATGGACCTGTTGGGTCACCCCAAGAAGGGGAAGAAAAATGGGAGAGCTGGGAATGTTCAGACTGGAGAACTTAGAGCCCCTTCCAGTGCCTAAAGAGAGACTGTGAACAGAGGGTGGAGTGACAGGACACAGGGAATGGCTTCCCACTGCCAGACAGCAGGGTTAAGTGGGATACTGGGAAGGAATTCCTGACTAAGAGGGTGGGGAGGCCCTGGCACAGGGTGCCCAGAGGAGCTGTGGCTGCCCCTGGATCCCTGGAGTGTCCAAGGCCAGGTTGGACAGGGCTTGGAGCAACCTGGGCTAGTGGAAGTTGTCCCTGCCCATGGCAGGGGGTGGCACTGGTTTTATAGATCCCTTCCCACCCAAACCATCCTGGGGTTCTGTGATTCCATATTCCTGCTCAGAGAAAAGTCAGGATGAGCTCCCAGCCAGTGAGCCTGGCCCAGCATCGCTCTGTACCTTGTTGCAATTCCCTGGAGATTGGATTCCTGCCATGTGAAGGGACTCTGGTGACAGATCCCAGTGTCCCCTCTGTTGGTGATGTCCTCAGGTGACAGGGTCCAGGATCTCCCCCTTGGGGACTGTAAAACACAGGGGTCATGCAGGGCTGGAGCAGCACTGCTATCAAAGATTCCCAGGATCAAGGGAAGTGCTGATTCTGCTCCGACTGCTCGGGAGTACAGAAGCAAAACCCTCACAGTCAAATTACTACGGAAGTGTCTTGCAGAGACACTCCAGAGATTCCCTGGAGTGCATCCATCAGAGAGGGAGGATTTGGAGAATGGGGAAATAATAGTGACACACTCCAGTCTGGCATTAACTCCCTAATTCCAGGGGTTTGCAGGGCTCTGGGTGGAACTAATGCAGGTTCTCCCTGTATTTATGATTATCTGCAGTGTTAAATATGAGCGCTGATCACGTGGGGAATTTGGGCTGGCTCTGGGAAGGCTCTGCCTGGCTGCAGGACTCGTTTGCTTGTGCAGGGGTGGGGTGGAACCAGCAAACCCAGCAAAGCAGAGGGTGAACGCTCCAAGGGGCTTCTCAAGTGCACATTCCATAGAATTATAGAATGCCAGGATGGGCTGGGTTAGAAGGGACCTTCAAAATCATCCAGTCCCACTCCCTGCCACAGGCAAGGACACCTTCCACTATCACAGGTTGCTACAAGCCCCATCCAACCTGGTCCTGGGATGGGCAGCCACAGCTGCTCTGGGAATTCCGTCCCAGCCCCTCACTACCCTCAGAGCCAGGAATTCTTTCCCAATATTCCACTTAACCCTGCTCTCTGGCAGTGGGAAGCCATTCCCTGTGTCCTGTCCCTCCAGGTCCCTGTGTCCAAAATCCTCTCCAGATCTTTTGAAACCCCTTTAGGCACTGGAAGAAACTCTTAAGTTCTCCCTGGATCCTTCCCTAGGTGGACAAACCAGACCAAATCAGCTTCTTGAGCAAAGGTGGGATGGAAGCAGAGTCAGGAAGGAGACTGAGATCAGCAAGAACTAGAGATGATCCCAGAGGGAATCCCCAAAGGCTCTAAGGCTGCTCCCTTGGACACAAAATAATGGGAGGCTGACCTTTGGAGCGAGCTCTGGGAAGCCACAGGATAAATTCATAAGCCAGCACCTGGGTGTTTAAGTGGAGGACCTTCCAGAAGCCTTCCAGTACCTAAAGGGGCTGGGAACTGAGCCCGTGGATGTGGCTGAGTGGGGCTGATTCCAGAAACTTCTCCCACTCTGCCTCCCTCTCCTGTCTGAGCCACTGGTGGAGCCGCCAAGTCTGGGAGCAGAAATCCACATTTCTGTGGGGAAGTGGTGGCTGCACATGCTGGGAAAAAGTGCTTTGGGATCCTCCTGATGGGAAGAGCAGCAGAAACCCAAACTGGTGCTCCAAGTGGGATGGGAGCCGGACATGTCCTTGGTGAGCAGCTCTCCATGTGTGTGGTGCAGCCTCGTGCTGGGCATCCAGCCTCGGTTTCCATGCAGAAATATGGATTTAATCCTCCAGTGATGCTCTCTAATGTTCAGTAATGATCATGGCTCGGGTTTTCAGATGTATTTTAGATTTCCCAGCCCGGCTGTGGGATGTGAGTGAGATGCAACGGAAACATTCAAAACATATTTAAAGACGGCTTTGCAGCAGCTCCAGAGCGTTCCTGCTACCAGGCACAGGAGCGAACTGGCCAGCTGGGAGAGTTCTGGGACGATCTGTTGGAAAGGCAATTGGCACATCGTTAGCCTGGAATGCAAATCCAGTTGGACTGGAGGAAGCCCAGGATCAGGCAGACTCTTCACATGCTGGATCTGGAGGGCAGGTGCCACCTCTGAGCAGGAAACATGAAGATGGAGCTGGAAAATTGGAGCTGAGAGGTGGGAATGAGCTGTTGGGAGCCTTCTTGGTCCATGCAGAGGTGGGGAAAACCCCATGGAGGATCTGGATTTAGCCTGGATGCTCAAGTTTGGCCCCCAAGCTGCAGGATGGAGAGGGCTGGAGGAGAAGGCAGGAGACGTCCAAAGGTGCATGAGGTGAGCACAGAATGGTTTTGGTCTCCCAGAGCTCAGCAATAACAGTGGGGTTGGAACACGTGAGTTTCCTATGTGGGAGGAGGAGGGATTTGGAGAGGATGGATCTGCTCCCTGGTTCTTCCAACAGCATCACTGGGGATTGGAGGAGCCCCTGTGAAGAGAGCAGAGCAGGGTGATGGTGGTGAGCTGGTGGTTGTTGTCACCTCCCCAGGATGTCACCCACACCAGGCTGTGCATTCCCACCTTCTGGACTGCCAAGAGACCCAGCACCTTTGCACTGCACGACAGAGATTTCTTCCCTGGTCCTGCCCATTCTCCCTCTCCCTGAAAAGTCCCTGAGGATGGACCAGCCCATCCCTGCAGGGACTGGGGGACTTTGGGGCTCAGCAGATCATGATCCATGGGGGAGACTTGGAAAGATGCCATCCCTGGGGGGCTGGGGGCTTTCCTTTCCCAAGCAGGAATTTTTCTCAGGGTCACCTCCTCAGCAGCTCTGTGTGCCGGAGCTGCCGGAATCTGCTGAGCGGGCACGGAGAGGCCACGCAGGGTAGGGAGCAGCCTCCCATGCAGCAGGCTCAGGTGTGAGCTGAAATCCCATTGATTTCTAATCAGTGAGCTCATATTCCCCACGGCTGCGGTGGGACAGGGTCAGCAGCGAGGGGAGGGTGGGGGGATCCCGCATTTGGGGTGGTCCCGGGGTGGGACTGACGGAGCCGCTGACAGAGGCTGAGTTATGGCTCCAGAGATGCTTTGGAGGGTTCCTGGAGCCTCAGTTATTGTCTGGCTGAGTCCTGCTCGGGGGAGAGCAGCGAGGGAAGGACGTGTGAGCCATAAACCACGTTGTCTTTTAATGAACAAGACTCCCGGGGGATCAGGACTATTTTTTACTCCGTCGTTTTTCTTTCCTCAGCTCCAGGAAAGTTGTTGAGTGTTGTGTCTGCCAACTGCAGGCCAGATGCTCCAGGAGAACCAGAGGCATGTCCCATCCAGCCTGGCCCAGCCCAGCCTCTCCATGACATTCCCATCTGCTCCCAGGCTGCCCCAGAGCCAGGGGTCCAGGCTGTGGTCACCCCAACCAAGAGCAACCATCAGGGTTTGATGTTCCAGAGATGCTCCCAGGAGAGCAGGGCTGTAACATTCCCCATGAGGGACTTTATTAATGCTGCTGCTGAAGGAAAAACAGTGATTAACCCTGAAATCCAAGTGTTAGACGGGTTTGGAAGAAAAGCAAGTCCAGGTTCACTCTCCTAAGTGTGAGAAAAGTGCACAGAAAGCACAGGGATGTCTCTGTTTTCTTCTCCCTGCAAAGCTGATCCTCTTGGGCGGCTGTGGGGAAAGACCTTCCTGCAGAACCCCATTTGCTCACCCCACCTTCCACACCTCCCCCTTCAGTGACAGGGACCTGCTCCAGAGCCTGAGGATCCCAGGAGGAAATAAGGAGGGAAGAAAAGATAAGAATTAACATTTGGAACCCAGCAAACGTGTGCTGAAATCTGACTCCAGACTCACTCCAGACTAACTGAAGACCAAACTCCAGTCTGTGCCCTTTAAGGACAGGCTGTGGTGGCACATTTTGATCTGGGTTTGGTAGGACAGTGTGACAGGGGTGGTCTCTTCTGCTTCACTTCCATTGCTGTGAAACCCTCCTGGAGCCAGGAAAGTGCCCTGAGGTGTCTGGCTGGGGCTGGGGTCCGAGCCCCGTCTGCTGGGACCTTTCCTCTTTGGGGGGAAGGTGCCTGGCAGTCCACAAACCCAACTGTGGGGTCACTGGGCTGTGTTGAGTGGGAGCAGCCAGGGCTCTGACCCCACAGCAAACCCGGGGCACTGCTGTGGAAGGGCTTTGAAAGGCGACCACTGGGACGTACTGGGAATGCTGCAAGCCCAATCCCTGTGGTGGGAACATGGCTCTGCCCCACCCACAGCCCCTCTGAGAATGGGGAGGTCCCATCCTCCACCTCAGCCCTTCCCTCCCATCACAATTCCAGCTCCACTTGGGAACGGTGCCAGGTACCCATCCAAGCTGCACCTGTGGCCAGCAGGGACCGAGGGATGGGCAGGGCCCCTCCTCTGCCCTAGGGACCTAAATCAGGATGTTCTGTCCCCTCAGCAGAGCCAAGTGACATTTCCAGCACAGGCTTTAAAAAACAAAAATAATTTTGGAGATCTGCACTGAGCTTGGCTGTGGGAGCAGGATCCCCTTTCAGGGAGTATTTTAGGATGAAGGCACTACAGCTGTTGGTTGGTTAATCCCTCTGCCCTCCCCATCAACCTTCAGAAAGGACTTTGCAGCCCCACTCCAGCCAGGAATAAACCAGGAAATGGCACTTTGTCCTCCCCAGGAATAGGCTCTTCCCGGCCTCTAGAACACAGGATCTGAGCCCAGCATCTGCTCAGGGTGACACTCTGCCACAGTCAGGCTGTGTTCGGCTCCCAGGGATCTATGGAACACATGTTCAGCTCCTGGGCACCCATGGGACACAGGTTTGGCTCTCAGGGACCTCTGAGACCCACACACATTCCTGAGCTCCCAAGGACATGGTGAGGAATCCATTGGAGTGGAAATGGGAACAAAAGCAGACCCAAAATCCCGTGATTAACACAAGCCCATGCAGGGCTGGAATGGCTGCAGAGAGGAGCTGCCAAGCCCTGCCCTTCTCTGCAGATCAAGATTCCCAGCATCATTAACCAGATAATTAAACATTCCCTCCCACTTTAGTGTTTCTCAAATCCATGACCCAGTGTCACCTATTGAAAGGGCTCTGGGAATTTCGCGTGTGATGTGCTGGGTTAAGGCTCGGTGTCACAGAGTGCTCGGGGACAGGAGGTGGCTGTCCACGTGTCACCTTCGTGCTCCTCACCTGAGGCCACTCCCACGGAGCTGTCCTGTGTTTTTCCAGAGCCCAGCTGCAGCGTGAGACACTGCAGAGAGGGCTCAGGGTGCTCTGAAGTGCTGTGGGTGTGGGGCCAGGAGCCTCCACAGGCTCAGGGGACATCCCAACATCGCTGAGGGGCTTTGGCAGAGTTTTCCACAGCTCTGCAAGTCCTGGAGTTAATTGAATCCAAGTGTGGGAGCAGGGCTGTGCCCTTGGAGCCGCGGCGGGCAGCATGAGCAGCTCATTCTTCTTCTGTTCCCTGCTTGCTTTGAGTTCTCTCCTTGAAAGGGAGGCCTCTCTCTGCATTGCCATCAAATGTGGCTTTTCCAAGTTTCAAAGCCTTTTGGTCTCTTCGGGGAGTGCTCTGCAGGAGGCTGGACATGGCTTGGCCCTCTCGGCCTCCTCCTTGCAGCCACTGCCTGTGTCCCCCCCAGACCCCATCACCAGGGGATCCCCTTCCTCCTGCTTGGCCTGGGACACCCTGGCCACCCCTGAGGGCCCTGGGTGGAAGCTGAGAGATGCTGCTCCGAGGAGGACGTGGGTGGCTCTGGAGCAGAGCAGGGAGCAGAGCAGGCTCAGGTCCAGCCACAGGTGCCCAAAGGGTGTCCAGGTGTCCACTGGCTTTAAGATGGATCCGTAGATTCCTTGGCAATGCTGATCCAACACACCCCTCTCCAGCTCATCATCCCATTTTGGGGTTTCCTGTTTGATTTTCCTCTTGAGACTTTGACATCTAGCACCCCAGGGAATGGTCATGATCCCAAGAAGACAACATTCCCAGGCACAGGCTGGGATTGTTGGAGTGCCCTGGGCAGGGCCAGGGGTTGGACTGGATGATCTCTGTGGATCTCTTCCAGCTTGGAAGATTCCATGATCTTTGTTTTCCTTCCCAGAGGATTCAGCTGGTGCAGGACTAGGTCTGCCCTCAGCAGTGAAAGGTGGTGAGGGACCAATATTTTGATCCATTTTTTCCCAACACCTTTGACAAAAACAGAGATTTATTGCCAGGTCTTGGCAGGAGGAACAGACTTCTTCCCAGAGGCATTGGCAAATATAAGTTCCTTATTCCCAGAGACGCCCCCAGCTGTCAGCCACCATCACCACGGGGCAAGAACAGGAAGCTGAGCCAAAAGTCCATCAGTTCTGGGGGAAGTGTTTGTTCCAAGGGGGATGAGATTCCCACACACCTCAGAGCTCCCATCCCACTGGAGCTGCAGCTCTCTAAGGATACCTCTGCTTCCACAAAATTCCACCCATTCCAGGAGGCTGGGGATCGCTGGCTAACAATGCTCCAGTCCCAGTCACTCCAGAGGGATCTGCCCATGGAATGGAAGGGCTCCAGATGCCCTCCGCCTCCAATTCTCCTGGGAACCTTGCACAGAGCATCCAAAGCAGAGAGAGATCCAAGAATTCAGTCTGGGAAGGCAACATGGTCGTGGCTCTGGGAGGCTTTGAGGAATCAAAAGTGAAATTTCAGATGAATCTATCAAAATACGTATTTTTTCCTGGCATTTTAATGGAGACTCATGCAAAGAGGAGAAGGCCCATCCCCTCCTGTATTCCCAGCCTCCCACTCTCCAAGGTTATTTATGGGCTTGCTACACAAGTCGGGTTTTTTCCCTCCCCTTCTCTTTTCTCTTCTCTTCCTTTTCTTTCCTGCTTTTGCAAATTGAATTATTTAAATGCATTGTTTGGCAGCCTCAAATCCCAGCGTTTCCCTCTCTTTCCCCCTTGGCTGCCATTTCTTTCTCTCCTTTCTGCTCCTGCATTTTTCAGGATCATTTCCCATGTTGTTCCAGTGGCATTTATTGAAATTTGCACAAAAAAAGATCCTTCTTCAATGCCACCATTTGAGCCCTGGCAGGAGATTTATGGGGGCAGGAAGACACCCGTGGCGGGGAGGTTTTGCTGGGAGAAAGAAAAGAAGGAGGGAAGGGAAATGTGGTGGAAAGGCAAAGGATGCCCAGAGCTGCGGATCACGGAGGTGAGGGAACAAGGGGACAGCCCCGCTCCTCCATGGGTGACACTCATGGTGACACGGGCACGACACATTTGGGCATGGAGGGGTTTAGTGTCAGGGTTGTGTGGGTACATGGAGGGAGCACAGACACCCCTGGGTGGCCTCAGGCACCAGTGACACTGGGGACATGGCCTGGAGAGGGGCTGGCATGGCTTGGAGGCACTTGGGCACACCTGGGGGACACTTTGGGACATGCTTGGTGTGCACTTGGAACATGCCTGGCACATGCTTGTCTCATGCTTGGTAAGCACTTGGCACATGCTTGGTGTGCAAATTGGTGTGTAATTAGTGTGTAATTGGTGTGTAATTGGTGTGTAATTGGTGTGCAGCCAGTGCACATTTAGTACACGCTCCATCCATCCTTTGTGTGCACGTGGAGCTTGGGGTACTCTTGGTGAGCACTTGGAGCACTCGTGGGACATCTTTGGTGACAATTGGTCCATGTTGGGCACACACTTGGCTCATGCTTGGTGCATGCTTGGTGCACACTTACCCCTGATTTGGCACACACTTGTCACACATTTGGCATATATTTGGGACACTTTTGGTTCATACTTGATGCACACGGTGCACACTTGGTTCATCTTTGGCACACACTTGGTCCATGCTTGGTGCACCCTTGGCACACATTTGCACACATTTGGCACACGTTTGGCACACATTTGGTTCATGTTTACTGCACTCTTGGATCCATCCCTCCATGGGCACCCAGTGCTGCTTCCAGAGCCGCCTCCGAGCCGGAACACCGCAGAGAAGCCACTCTTGGAGCCGTTTGAAGGAGCGCCGCTCTCCAGCCTTGCTATCTCTAATCCTGCTTCAAAGCCAGCTCCTTCTATTTCCATATTGACTTATGATTCCTTTAATTGACTTTCTTGCTTCGGAATTGTACTTACTTAATTAATCTGATTACATTTCTGCTTCTAGTAAAAGAGTTTCTGTGTTGCAGCCCAGAGGTGAGGACGTTCCTGGGGAGGGATGAGCTTTTGGTTGATCCCACCAGCAGATAGAGCGTGCAAAGCATTTTGGGATCCTTTGGAAGGGGAGGACAGGCAAAAGCCATGGAAAGTGCCGCAGCAATTTCCATTTTCACACATGCAGCAGCTTTCCTCGTGGCAGGAGTGAGGCACATCCCTAGTCAGTGGGATTGAATTATCTCCATAAATTCATTACATTTTAAAAATATGATAATCAGCACGGAATGAGCCTCCCGAGGGAGACGGAACATGAACATCTCAAGTACTGTTAATAATCAGCCTTTATTTTACAAATGCCCAGGGCTGGCTCTCAGCCGCTGCAGCCCCTCCGTGGTGGAGGGGCCGGTGCTGTGCCCCTGCCAGGACCTGCTGCTGCTGCTGTGCCCCTGCCAGGACCTGCTGCTGCTGCTGTGCCCCTGCCAGGACCTTCCCAGCCATCAGTCCCAGGGTGGTGACCCAGACTCAGTTGGGATTTGGTATGGACAGTCTCTGCTGCTCCAAATGCTCCGTATAAAGCCTGGGTGCTCGCTGTCCTTTGAGGTCCCCAAAGGTGGTGGCCTGCTGTGGCACCTGTCCAATGACTCAGCTTCTCCCACAAATACCAGGATTTAGGGGATGATTTAACACAAATCTGGGGCAATTTCACACTGGGTCCATTTGTGGTCATAAAGGATCCCAGGGGATGGGCACAGGCGAGGGGTCGGGAGCATGTCCTGGCTCCAGTGCTCCTGGGGGCAGGGGCTTGGAGGAACTGGAGGTGTCTCACTTTTGGCAGAACCTGACAAGGTCAGGAGAGTTCCCAGAGGAGCCTGGGGATGAGCCAGGGCAAGGTTGCCCATGGTTACCTCAGGGCTTTGGGATCACAGGAATGGTTGGGATTGGGAGGACCTCAAAGCCCATCCAGTCCCACCCCTGCCATGGTCAGGGACATCTTCCACTATCCCAGGTTGCTCCAAGCCCCGCCCATTCTGACCTTGGACACTTCCAGGGATAGGGAATCCACAACCTCTCTGGGCACCCTGTGTCAGGGCCTCCCCACCCTCACAGTTACAAAAGAAGGCCAAAATCCCACTTGGACACTGTCACTGTAAAGTTTTCCTCTTTATTATTCCACTTTGGTGGCAGACAGGCGGCTCCTCCACCCCCGTTTGTTAAACACTGATTAATTATTAAATTGGCCATTAACTATTAATAGCTGATTTTGTGAGTGTTAAAATGCCAGCCCTGTGCAAAGAGAGCTGTGTCTCTGGCAAACCTCAGGAACCTCAGGGAATGAATCCTCGATAATCAATCCGGCCTCTGCTCCATTTGCCATTCCTGTCTCGTCCTCTCTGCTTTTGGCACCACTTCAGGGGAGTTTATACAAATGGAAAAGCCAATTTTACTGCTGCTGGAAATTCCCAGCTCCCTGAGATGATGGCAGAGCCCCGTGCTTTTCTCCAGTGCTGGAGGGGCTCCCTGATCCAGTTCTGCCTCTGCAATGGAATAATAAAATCCTGGAATTGTTTGGGTTGGAAGGGACCTTAAAGCCCATTCCATTCTGCCATGGGCAGGGACACTTTTCCCTATCCCAGGTTGCTCCAAGCCCTGTCCAACCTGGCCTGGGACACTTCCAGGGATGGGGCAGCCACAGCTTCTTTGGGAACTCCATCCCAATCCTTCACTACCTTCACAGGGAAGAATTTCCTCCCAATATTCCATCCAACCCTTCCCTCTGGCAATGGGAGACCATCCCCTGTACTCTGTCACTCCAAGCTCTCATAGATCCATAGAAGATGCCCTGTGCCACAATCTTTCAGCACATCCCAAATCCCCACTGGATCCTTGCTCCTGCTTTCAGCTGTGGGTTTCCATGGAGGTCTTGGCATATGCTGGGATGTTTCCTGGGAATCTTCCCAAGAGACGCTGACCATGGAGTTGCATCAGAGACAGGGAGCAGGGACAGTGGGATCCTGCACCCCCCTGGGGACAGGAAGGAGGGTGGCAGCAGGAGCAGGAAGGGGAGCAGAAAGGGACACAGTGCTGAGGGGCTGGAGCCACTCCACATCCAGTGTGAAATCAGCAGCCACAGGCATCTCCAGAGCCTTTGGAAGCAGATGGCCTTGCCCCAGGGAGAGTTTTGGCCCAGGGAATGTTATTTTGACGGATGCATTTGCAGTCCCCCAAAAGCCGCGCTCCTTTTCAAGCCGTGCTGTGAGGAGAACCTTCCCTGCTCCAGAGAGAAAGAGCCTGGGATTATTTTCTCATGTCAATTAACGGCGCTTTCCAAAGGCAAACCAGGCTCCTCGGATCCTGAGCTCGGGACCCCAGCCAGGCTGCTCCCCCCGGCACGCTGGAGGGAAAAATCAAGGAGCTTTGGCCAGCAAGCTCCTGGCCTGAAGCCAGCAAATAAAATGGTCATAACGAGGCCTTTGGAGATAAATTTGGAGGCCGGGGTTGCTTTGCTTTAATTTTTTATTCTTCTGGTGGAGAAGCCCCTCACCCGGCAGAGAGTGCAGCAGCTCCAGAGCAGCGGCTCCGTGGGGTCACCACGAGGGCCATTTCCCCCTGGAGCTGCTCCTGGCCAGGTGTGCACCAGCACCAGCTCAGGTGTGGGATCAGGTGGGGATCTGGGTGTGGGTTCAGGTGTGGATCCAGGCACGTGGTCAGTGAGTGAGTTCTGATGTAGGATCAGACATGGATTCAGGTATGGATTACCTGGATTACCTCCTGCCCCTTTCCTGGCTCCATGTGTTTTCCTGGAGCAATCCTGGAGCCCTCCAGTGGTGGACGCACAGGTAGAGCCACGCTGCTGGGCTGAATTCCCAGGGACACTCCCAGGGACACACAGAAATCCCTCAGACAGGATGGGTTTAGAAATAATCCCTCTTGGAGATTCCAGGTGCACAGAACCCCTCTGGAAAATCTCGTGGAGCTGCACAAGCTGCCCACAAGGAGAGTACTTCCCATCCTTGGTGACTTGGGATCGTCTGTAGTTGTTGCCAGGAAGATGCTTTTCCAGAGGGAAGCAGGTGCCAGCTGGCCACAGGCAGGGATCTTTGATCCCTCGCAGCTCTTTGGGAAGGAAAGCAGGATGTTTTCCACGGCCACCCTCCTGGAGAGCCAGGGCTCCTGCACCAGAAGTGCAACTGCCCCCGCTGTCCCCCCTGCTCTGGCTCCTCGTGTGTCAAAGGCTCTCCCACTCCCACTGCCCTTCCCAGCTGCTTCCCAACACCCCTCTCCACTGGGGGGGGGAGCTGGGACAGCGCTGCCAAACAGCAGGAAACATGAGGCTGTCCCGGGGAGAAGGAGAGGGATGAACCCCCACTGTGACACCACCCCCCGCCTGTGCTGGGGGATCAGAGATGCTCTGGAATGCTGGAGATCCACCCTTGGATCCACCCGTGTCACTGGGATACTCCAGCAGGGATGTCACAGCTGACATTCATCCTGCAGGGGGACTCTGGGTGGGGACAAGATCCCCCCCATACCGCTGGCAAAGGGAAAGGTGTGAAATCCACCTGCCCCTTCCTGCATCCTCCTCGTCTCCGAGAGGATGCGATGCTGGAGGATTTGGGGAGGGTCTGCGGGCAGGGTTTGAGCTGGGACCCGTCTGTCGCGCGGCTCTTGTGGGTGTCCCTCAGCAGGGATCCAGCCCGGGTCAGCAGAGACTTTCCTACCCTTGTGCCACCTCCTGTCCTGCCGTGTGAAACACGGCACCGGGAGCAGAAAAAAAGCAGGAACGCTCGCCTGGAAGCTGACCCGGTTTAGGGTTTCATTCCAAATGGAGCGACAGATCAGCTCAATCCGGACCCCCCGAACTCTTCCTGCCGCTGCCCCCGCTCGCAGCCAAACCTCTGATCCCTGTCCAGCTCTCCACATAACTCCTGAGGCTTTGGTGGGTCAGAGCCGGGACCGTGAAGCCGGAGATGCTCCGGGGGCGGCAGCGTTTGGAATCTTCTTCCCGCCTCCTCTCGAGGTCCGTGACCTATTCGGATCAGGCTGTGCAGCCCCGGAGCATCCTCCCGGGATGAACCGGGCTGGGCTGGGCGGTGCAGGCGTGCAGGAGATCATCGGAAGCGCCCAGGAGCGGAGCTGCTGCGCTGGGATGGGGGAAACCTGGACACCCCAGGAAAGGGGAAAACCTGGACACCCCAGGAAAGGGGAAAGCACGGGGTTCAAATCTCCATCCCTTTGGAAGGCCGGGCAAAGCCCTCTCCCTGCTGAAGCGGGATGCCCGTGGCCAGCAGAGGTGATGGAAGCACAGCCCCTCTCCTGCACCCGCGGCAGGAGCCGGAGCCGCTATTGGAAGCAGGTGTGCTGCCCTGCCGGGCGATGGGAGCCATTAGGGAGAAAGCCTCTCAAGGAAATTTATGTCCGTCTCTCCTCACCCCTCTCTCCTGAAACCAATTACACCCCAATCCTGCCCCGCTCGGGGGGACCCGCTCGGCTTTGCCCCCTCCGGGGTCCCGTGGGATGTCGCAGCGCGGTGGGGGTGAGCAGCAGGAGAAATGGGAAGCGCTGTGGAAAGCAGGGGGCTCCTCTGGCGGCCCCTAATTCATCTCCCTGGGAGTCCGGCGGGAGGATCCCGCAGCACCTGGGCTGCCACCCCTCTCCAGCCGCCCCTTGGCAGCCGCACGCTGGCTCCGAGCGGGGAGTGAGGGGGGACAAAGCCACCCCCCAGCAGCAGCGCTTTCCCCGAGGTTTATTATTACACAAATGTGAATTCCAGAACCGGCATCTGGGGAGCAGCTGCTGGGAGTTAACCCCTTCCCTGCCACAGGGGAGCTGCTCCCGAGGAGTGGGCGCCTGGATGGAGCGTGGCCACCCCTAGGGAGGAGCTCATGGGGACATGGTCCTGTCCCACCTGGCAAACAGCTCGTGTTGTGTAGGGACACATCTCCATGCATGGATGGGGAGGCAGGTTCCAGGTTCCTCCCTCCCTTCCTTTCTTCTCCTCTCCTTTTTCCCCTAATAACAGGCACTTCTGTTTCCATTCAGGGCTTTTATGGGAATTTGCTCTCCCTCCCAGGCAAGGCCTGAGTTACCAGCATGGTCTGGGATGGAGCTCCAAGGGATGCTGCCCTTGGGTTTGATGAGCAGCCTGGAGATAAGGAAGGGGTGACAGCGGGAGGCCAGCGCTGCTGAAAGGAAGGGCTTGATCTGGACAGCATGTTTTTGTTGGAAGATGGATGTTTGGGAATGAAGGCAGATCCTCACAGCCCCACTGGCTTTATGGCATCTTCCAAGGCCTTGGGGGTTGGTCAAAATCACAACTTTTCAGCCACCTGGAGCTCCCCAGGCTTTTCCCAGGCCCCACAGTAAGTCGTGGATGTTTGGGCAGAACATGATGAGGATCTTCTCCCTTCTTAACTTGTCTGAGAAGCAGTGCCTAGGCTGTTCCTGCCACTCCTTTCCATAGAAATGCAGAATCCAGGAAGGTTTGGGCCAGAAGGGACTTCAAAGCCCATCCAGTTCCACCCCCTGCCATTGGCAGGGACACCTTCCACTATCCCAGGTTGCTCCAAGCACTGTCCAACTTTGCTGGGAACACTTCCAGGGATGGGGCAGCCCCAGCTGGTTCCCAGGGGTGGAGGGGGTGCTCCCAGAGCAGCTCAACATGCTGGGACATGTGGGCAGGCAGAGGTGAGGGGCAGCAGTGACAGGTTCTGTCAAACACCTCCGGCTGCCAGGTGCCACCATGATGGGCACAGCTGAGGCACAACGAGTGCCAAAAAGGGCAAGAAAAAATCTGAGAGGAGGTTTTGGTGCCTGGATGAAATGCAGCTGTGAGTTCTGCTCCTGGCTGCTCAGCCTGGCCAGGAGAGCAGGGAGAGGTGGGAGGTCAGAGGGTCTGGCAGCCACGTGGGTTTGGGGTGGCTGGAGACAGTCCTGGGACAGCTGGGAGAGGAGAGCTGGCCTTGGGCAGAGGGATTGGCTGCCCTGGTGAGCAGTTCTCAGCAGTGGGGACTCACAGTGCCTCCTCTGGGAGTGGTGCAGGCATGGAAATCACCCCCTTGGCTCCTCAGGAGGGGACAGGAGCAGGACAGGACAACTCATCCTCTTGATTTGCAGGCTCCAGCTCCCTGTTGCTGCTCCCTCCCACTCCTGCCTCCACCGTGGAGCTGCCAGGGCAGACAAAATCCCAGCAGCCAGAGCAATCCCCATGTCCCAGGGAGGTGTTTGTAACGCGAGGAACTCCTGAAGGGATCGGAGCAGGAACGGGAACAGAAGTTCCCTTGCCTGGGCTGAGCTCCCGCCTCCTGCTCTGCCGGCACCGCTGCTCCCCGGGCTCCCAGCCCGGGAGGGGAGTGAGAAATGGAGCTGACAGGAGCTCCTGCAGCACCAGGAGCTTGGCAGCCCCAGAAAAACCCTCTCCTTGCCCCAGCAGTGCCTCTCCACAGCCAGCTCTGCCAGCAGCCCTCAAACTCTTCCTCCCTCACCTCCTGTCCCAGAGCTCACACCGTTGGTTTCTCTCATCCTGCAAGGTTTTGGGGATAGGGAATGAGCCCCACTCCAGGTTTCCTGCCCAGCCCCACGGTGTGAGGCTTTGGGCTGTCCTGAAGCCCAGCGTGGCAGGAGCACGGGCTCCATCTCCCGAACACTCCGAATCCCAGAATCCCAGCAGGCAGCAGGGGTAGGATGACAAATTGTTCTGACTAATAGTCTAAACAATGGGAAACAATGGAAGTCAGGGAGCAGCCCATAAAATATGCAGCACGCAGGGGGCTTGGCTATTTTATTTGATTTTCAGATGGATATTCCAGTGGCCGGGATCCATCAGGAATAGAACAACACATGTCAAGCTCAATAAGGGTTTGCCAGGGATGGCGGCGGGAGGATGCAGAAATTCCTGCTCTGGGGTGAACTTGGGAAGGCTGACTTGGAGTCAAGTGCTCGGGGAAAGGAGCAGCTCTCCCTTCCCGGCACAGGAGCATCCATCCCACCTTCTCCAGAGGGATGGCGATGAAGTGCCTGAGCCTGACCCGTGGAAGAGGGGCAGGAAGGCTGGGGAGAGGCGTGGGAAGGCTGCCCGGCTGATGTGGTTGAGCAGACGGGGGAGGTTTTCTGTCTCCTCTTTGAAATTCCTTTGCGTTCAGGGTTATTTTGGAAGTCAAAAGCTGTTAGATTCCCTGGAAGCTCGGGGAGGGAGATTGCCTGGGTTTGTTCTGACGCGATTTCCCTGCACAGCTGTTTGTGCCATCAGCAGTGGGGCTGCTCTTTCAAAAGAAGACATTTTATCCATTAAAAAGAAATCCATAGATGATGAATATGGATTTGGGCTGAGGCTGAGTGATGAAGTCCTCTCTGAGGTGCAAAGATCCCATTATCCATCCGTCTGTGGCCTGCCAGGGACCAGTGGTGGGTTCCCTCAGAGACCCCTCAGCTTTCTGGAAGCCTCAAGGTCAATGAGGATGCGAAGGGCTCTCTCCAGCCAGGAAGTTTCTCTCCCAAGTCTCCTTTCAGTGCCGTGTTTGAGCAGGGCAGGAGCTCTGTGAGAACAACCCTCGGAAGTTGTTGCGAGGCTTCCAGCTGGATCAGAAAATGTCGGCTCAGCACAGGGGAGATACAAAGCTGTTGGTGGGAAGGAGGGAGGTGGAAGCACTTCCCTCTGCCCTCTGAGAGGGGTTCATTCCCTGCTCCCACCTGGAGTGCAGATTTCTGCTGTGGATGGGCTTTCCTGGGTGAGTCTGGCTGGGGAAAGCTGAGCCCAGATTGTGGGGACCTGCAGAATGCCCAGGGACTGGGACATTGGGGTGGGAGCCAACAGCCCTTGGGGACAGGGTGACTTAGCTTAGAGGACAGCAGAGACACAGCTCTAGATAGGCAGCACCTGGAGGCAGTGTGGGTCTGGTGCCATGCACGGGTACAGGGGCTCTTTTCTGATGCCCTTGTCCCTATCTCAGCATTCCTGGAGATTGTTTGTAGGATCCAACAACTTCTCCATCCAAACCAGAGCTGTTTCATTCCCACTTCCACACACAACCTCCACAGCATGATGCTTCCTAATGAGCTAAATAGGAGAGACTTGAACCTTGTCCACAGGGTTGGCACAGCCACCTCCTTCCTTATTACACTTGTCAGGTTATCACTTATTTTGGCATTTATTTTGCATGGAATGATGGCCTGGAGCTGGCACATTCCCTGTGGTGACAAGGACCAGCACCATGGAATCATGGAATGGTTTGCCTTGGAAGGGACCACAAATCTCATCTCATTTCTCCCCCCCTGCCATGGGCAGGGACACCTTCCACACTCCCAGGTTGCTCCAAGCCCTGTCCAACCTGGCCTTGGACACTTCCAGGGATGGACCATTCAGTCCTTCCCTTGACCTTTTTTCTTTGCTTCTCCCTCCCAGGGAGAAGGCAAAAGGATGAGAAGACACAGAGCAAGGAACACCTGGAGAGAAGGCAGAGAGAGCAGCAAGGCAAATCACCGCGGCAGGAGGGAAATGGAGCAGCTGAAATTGGGAAAAACAGCTCCAAGTTTGTCACTGTCTGCACCTGATGCAAATCCGTTTGCCGGGGGATGTTGGGAGCAAAGAGCAGAACGCTCCTGATTTCACAGGGTTGTGTTGTGAACGGGAAGATCCCAGAGAGAGCGAGACTGAGGGGAAAATAAAACGGACAGTGCCAGCCAAACCAAATGGATGCAACCCCCGGCGTTCCCGTAGGGAAGCGCTGCCCTGGAGGGAGGGGGCCGGCAGCAGGCCCGGCCAAAACGCTTTAAAAGCCTCCCTTTTAGATGGCATTTGTTCTTCAAAGCCATCAGGGCTCGGGGAAAAGCCGGGCCATTTCCCTCTGCCTCTGACATGTTAATGGCTGTATTTTGGAGTCATTAAATATTGAAATGCAGCACACTCAGCAGCTGCCAAACCTCCCCGCAGCCCTGCTCTCCCCCTTCTCCTCTGCTCCAGAGCCTTCTCCCTTCTCCGTTTTCTCCAGCATTCCCTCCTCTGGCATTTCCTCCTCCATCCTCCTCTTCCTCCTTCCCCTGCCTCCTCCACTCTCTTCCCCAGCTTCTCCTCTGCCGTTCACCCCCAGCCTTCCTCCCCATCATTCCTCTGCTGGAATCTCAGCTCCCGGGAAGCACTTGATAATCTGCAGCTTTAATATTCTCACCTTGCCAGTCTCCTATTCAGCGGGACTCGGAGAATTACAAATGTATTTATCTGGGTCCACTGGAGAGCGAGAGAAACAAAGAAACCAGCGGGGCTTTTCTAACGAGGAATGACTAATTTGACCCAGGAGAGCCCGTCCTCTTTCAAGCACTCAATTTTCCCCTGGTTTTGCATCCAAAGATAACGTTGGCGGTGCCAGAGGCGGGGATGGGGCACTGCCAGCTCCGTGCTGAGCCCCTGCCGGGGCTGCTGCTGGCAGGGTTTGCTTTACCTGCTCCCTCGCTGGGACCCAGCCCGCCGAGCCAGGCATGGAGGGCTTGGAAAAGCTGCTCTTTGTGTGTGGATGGCCCTGCTCAGGGCTCCCTAAGCACCGAGAAATCCCAGCCCCAAAGCGCATCCTTGCTGAGATGGGGCTGGGATGAGGCCAGGCCTTCTGCAGCCTTCCTGCAGAGCTCCTGACAGCTCAGGGACTGGGAAGGGACACTGACCTGGCCTTGGACACTTCCAGGGATCCAGGAGCAGCCACAGCTTCTCTGGCACCCAGGGCCTGACCACTCTCACAGCCAGGAATTCCTTCCCAATGTCCCATCTAACCCTGGCAGTGGGAAGCCATTCTCCCTTATCCTGTCTCTCCATCCCTTGTCCAAATCCCCTCTCCAGCTCTCCTGGAGCCCCTTTAGGCCCTGGAAGGGGCTCTGGAGTCTCTCTGGAGCTTCCTCTTCTCCAGGTGAACACCCCCAGCTCTCCCAGCCTTGCTCCATGGCAGAGGCCCTCATGAGAGTTTTCCTTCTGGTGATCCTGGTTACTCCAGACTGGATGGGCTAAAGTCTAGCTCAGCCCTGTGATCTTACTCTGATCCAGAGTAAGATCCAGACTCTGCCTTATGGCTGGTCTGCTCAGCTCCCATCCTGCATTGGGTACACGTGGAAAGGACAGTGAATATCATGGATTTCTGGATAGAAATGAGTATTTAGGCCAATGGACTTGGGATTTTTTACTGCAAATGAAGAGCAGGGATGAAATTTCCTGAGGCTAGCACAAGTCCTCTGTGGATTTTTTTCCCAAATAGAGGAGCAAATGTGGTTTAGTGGGCACAGGCAGGATGAGTGGTCCTGGAAAAGTTGCGCATGTGTCATCTGGAGAGAAATCAGAGGCTGAGATGGTTCTGATTGCATCCTGGAAAGACATGGAAGAGGAAACACCCAGGAATGCAAGGAACTCTGGAAGGACACTGTTGGCACAAGCATGAATTGGTAGAAACCTGTCGTGAATAAATGTCAGTTGAAAACTGAAGGAGGTTTCTCCCAATCATCAGATGAGGGAGTTTATAAAATAACTTTCCAGTGGGGTAATTGAGGGAGGAAACTTAACTGGTTCAAGATGGGAGGCTGACAAATTTCGGAATTTCAGTTTAGGATGGGGCTGGATTTGACAGTCTGGCCCCTCTTGACTGTGTTCTGCCTCAGCCTGGGACTCTGCACTTGTGTAGGGTGGGGAGTCCCTCTGCTCCCCCTGGAGCTCATCCCTGCCTGGCCACAGATCCATGGGCAGCCCTGCACTCCCATTCCCACTCACCTGTCCCTGACACAGAGGCTTTTCTCCTGGTTAATAAGCCCTGACATGCCAGACATGGAAACTATGAAAATTGGCCAATTTTTTAATATTTTAAGCCCCATCACAGCCTTTGCTGGGCAGAGCAAAGCGCTTTAGGACGCCTTAGCAAGGAAATGGGAACTATCATTTGGGATAATCTGCCTGAGCTGGATTGACCTGCTGATCCCAGCCAGACCCTCCTTCTCCAGCACACCCCTCCCTACACCCAGCTCTGCTGCCCAGATGGGGAAAGGAAAATCATGGAATCATAAAATAGGTCGGAAAAACCCTCTGAGCCCATCAAGTCCAGCTGTTCCCACAGCACTGCCAAGGCCACCACTGACCCATGCCCCCAGCTGCCACATCCACGAGTGTTTGAACACTTCCATGGTGACTCCATCAGCTCCCTTCTCCCCTGTTTGTCACACGTTCCCAGCCAGGTGCCCTGTGGAGGGGCTGTGCCTGAGGCAGGGGCTGTGCAGGAGCAGGATGGGGAGTGGATGCTCCAGCTCCAAATCCTCTCCCAGCATCCCCTCCCAGCTCCCCCTTTCCTGTGCTGCCCTGGGAAGGGCTGCCCCAGGCTCCTGCCCGGGCTCCTTCCTTAATCTAAATCAGGGAAAGGTATTTTTTCTTCTTCCTTTTATTCCACCCTGAGTGTTGTGCAGTTGCCACTGACAAAGGAGCCGGAATTCCACGCATTTCTCTGGCTGTTTAGCAGAGCTGCTGCCCTACTCTCCCCTGTCAGACACTAATCTCTCCTAATATTTAACAGTCCCAGTAGGCAGCAGGATTTATCCTCTGGCCTTTCTACCTGTCATTCCATCCCTTCTCACTAAGGAGCCCTTTGATTCCCTTCCGAGGAGAGGTGCCAGGACCAGCGTGATGGATTGGCTCGTGCTGGCAGTTGGAGAAGCAGCTCCATTTCTCTCTGCTCCAGCTGTCGGGTGTTTATCCGGGGCAGCTCCCCGCAGCTGGGAAGGCCCTTGTGCCTCCTTGCAGGGAGCCGTGCGGATGGGCAGGCATTCCGAGCGGGAAGGGGCTGTGGGTGTTAATGCTGCAGCTCCTCAGGGCGCCGCTCCAAACCGCAGCCGGAGCTGTGGATGTTGGAGCTCCCGCGATGATCTGGATCTAAAACCCTCATCCATTGCAGGGAGGAATTCCTCCCCCAGCGCTCCCGGATCCCTTCCCAGAGCTCTGCCTCCATATGTTGCCTTTCCTCGGCATCCCTGCTGCCATGTCCTTGGAAGTGCGGCCCGGGGGATGGACAGGCTCAGAAGGAAAAGGTGGGAATACCCCGGGGGGCTGCTGTCATCATCCTGCAGGATGGCGTGGCCGGTGCCAGGGAGGAGCCCGCATTCCAGCAAGGATGCTGTGGAGCGGGGACGCTGCATCCCTCCAACAGAGCCGGCTCCGGAGCCTCTCCTCGCTCCGCAGGCAGGTGCTGGAGCAGCTCGGGAGCTGAAGGTGTCGGGACAGCACAGGAGCTCTTTCTGCCCCTAACGAGCTCTTTAATTGCCGCTTCATTAGGCCGGGATTGGAAGTGATTAACTCCGAGCTCTCAGCTCGGCCTGGGCTCGGGTTACACGGCTGGGCCGGGCTTTGGGGGGTCAGGGGCTGCTCCGCGGGGCGTTTCTCCATGGCCAGGGCAGAAACTCAGCTCCTCACTAATGGCCCTTCCCGACGTCACTGCCACCCCAGGGTGCCGCCCCGGCCCCGTCAGGAGGATCCGTGTGAGGACACGATCCAATGTTTCCTCCGGCTGCAGCTTTGCAACCTCCTCACTTTGTTCCCTCCCCTCCTGCCTAAAAGCAGCCAGGTCAGGACACTGCCGGGTCCATCAGGACACAGATGATCCTACAGAGCCATGGAACACAGGCTGCACAGAATCCCTCTGAAGGGGCCTGTGTTCAACACTGACCTGTCTGGGCCAGGATTTCCCTTCCTTCCCAAATATCATTCCTGGAAGTGTTGAAGGATTGAAGCAACCTGGTGTATGGAAGATGCCCCCACCCATGGATGGGCTTTAGGGTCCTTTTAATCCTGCACTATTCTGTGACCTCATGATTCTCCATCCTGGATTTCTCTTCTCTCCCCAAACAGGAGGAAGGCAGAAGCTGTCAGGACAGACATTGCCACCACTCTCCCTGTCCCTACATCTCTGTCCTGGCCGGACACAGCCACCGCCACTGCCGAAATGTTGGTCACAGCTTGGTGAGACCAGAGCGTGTCCAGGGAGGGGAGAGTTTGCAGTGTCAGCATCCACGTGCAGCTATTCCAGAGGGAATAGGGAGCACAGTGCCTGGAAGCCTTTGGACGCCAGGGGCTTTGTCGGGAAGAGGGAATAATCAGGACTCTTGTCCAGAGGCAGTGCGGGAGCCGCCGCTGTTCCACATGGATCAGGTTTAAATCCGCGTGCAGACAGCTGGGATGGCACAGCCACATCCCAAATCCAGGCCTGGCTTAGCTGCCCAAAATCATTAGTGAAGCTTTCGGAGAGGAGCACTCACTGCTCACTGCTTGGAACAGCCAGGGCAAGAGGAAAAGCTCCTGGGAATGTTTCAGGGAAGGTGAAATTTGCTCCATGCTCCAACTCTGGTTTTGGTGTGCCCTCGGTGCCTCCCTGTCCTACAGGGGGGGGAACTGGCAGAGGCAGCTCTCACCTGTCTTGGGCAGCAGGACAGACCCAGAGTGGGATGGGAGCTATGGGATGGTGGGGTACAGGATGGTGGGATATGGGATAAGGAATGGGGAGCTCTGGGACTGTGGGCAGCTGTTGTTCCTTCCCCTCTGCAGCACCAGCTCTACCTCAGGGAGAAGCAGGATCTCTCCTCCTGCTCTCCTGCATGAGAGTAGGGATGGGATGGCATCACTCCCCTGGACCCATCCCAACCTCACCTGAGCCCTCCCAGGGCTCACCTGGGCTCAGCTGATGTGACCTGGGTGACCCCAATCTTGCCCTGCTCCAGCAGGGGGGCAGATAAGACACAAGATCCCTCCTCTGGTCCTCCGGCTCCAACCCAGCACAGACGGTGCTGAGAGAGCAGAAACATCACTGGAAATGTTAAACTTCTATGGATCTCTAAGTGGGCTCGGCCTGAACTTGGCTTTGTGGGGTTAAATCCATCATTACTGGACACGAGTCAGAGTGCTTTCCACTAACAGCAAACTCCTAATGGCTTTAAATTGAAAGAAAGCCGGATGAGATGGGAAACTGGAAAGGAATTCTGCCCTGTGAGGGTGGGGAGGCCCTGGCACAGGGTGCTCAGAGAAGCTGTGGCTGCCCCATCCCTGGAAGTGTCCAAGGTCAGGTTGGATGGGGCTTGGAGCAACCTGGGAGAGCAGAAGGTGTCCCTGCCCATGGTGGGGGGGTGGGATTGGATGGGCTTTAAGGTCCCTTCCAACCCAAACCACCGTGTGATTCCTGACCCAGGGAATGGGGCTATTCCTAGCACAGCCCTCAGCTCTGCAGGATGCTGGGGGTTATGAGTGTTCCTGGGGGTCTGGGAGACTGAGAAGAGGACATGGAGCATGGCTGGGACACTCAGAATCCAGTACTTCCCCTCCTCCTCCTCCTCCATTCCCTGAGGAGAATTCCCATAAGGCATGAGGGGTGACAATCCCTGGCACCTCCTGACTCCACGACAGGACAATCCTGGACCTCTGAGCAATCCTGACATTTCTTTGCCCATCTCCAAACAAACCCAGCTGGTGCTGTTACCCCTGTCCATCCCCAGCCCCATCCTTCCCCATCCCGCCTGCCTCTCCCGCCGCTTCCAGAGCCGTTCCATGATGGATGTGATTAAAATCTGCTCGGAGAGCACTCGATCCTCCCGTGCTGCCTTTGAACCTCGGATCATTAATGTCTCCATATGGGCACCATTTTTCCTTGTCACGACACAGCTGGATCTGGAGAGAGCGGGAGCCGAGGCCGCTTCCCAGTGGCAAAACCCTCAAGAGCCCGGACTCCGGAGCTTTGCCCACCTTTGGGAAAGGTCAGGAATATAAATAGCTGTTGCCAGGAGGTCCTCAGGCACCGGGCAAGAATGGAGATGGCTTCTGGAATGGCAGGGAGGGCTTTAAGAGCTCTTTTCTGCCTGTTTTGAACTCTCTCCCTGCTCTCTGCTCCTTCCCCTCCACTGCTCATTCCCTCTTTTCCTCCCTCCCACTCAGTCTGGTTTTTTGAAGGGCCACAATTCCTTTCCAGTTTTATTTCTCATTAAAAATAAATAGTGGTGCTATAATTTACAGCGAGTTTAATTAGAAATGAGTTACGTGAGCTGAGCATTAGGACTTAATTGCTCGTTCCTAAAACAATTTCCTCATCTGAAACGTCCCCAGTTAATGATCATTCATTAAATAGGATTGGAGCCTCCGAGGTGGAGTTGGAATGGCTGGAGATTCCCTGGGATGGGGCTACAGCCACTGGGCATGGAGCCCCCAGAGTTGAGGGGCACTGGGATGAGGGCAGCTGAATTCCCTGCAACGGGAATGATCTCTGAACATTCCCTTTGGAAAGAACTCCCAGTCCTGGAGCTGGGACTTTGTCCCCCAAGCACGAGGGCTCCAAGGCTCCGTGGGGCTGGAATTCCCTGGCCAGGAGCCACGTGCTGACACCCAAACCTTCCACCCACACCTCCCACCTTCCCTCTGAGATCTGGAACCCCCTTCTCTGTGGCGAGGGCAATCTTGGCCAGCCCTGCCTGGGGTTTTTGGGGAAGGAGATGATTTTCCGGAGGAATGTTGGTTAATCAGAACAGGAACGTTCACAGGAAGCGGGGGGCGATGGCGCTGGGGTTGGGTTGTGCTTTACTTGCGCATTTTTAGTCCAAAAAATTCCTAATCAAAACCACATCTGCAGAGAGCAGCCCTGAGCCTGCCCCCAGCCCCATGCCCAGGGAATTGGGTTGTCAGCAAGGCCAGGAGGACTTGGAATGGCCAGGAGGACTTGGAATGGCCAGGAGGGCAGTGAAATGGCCTGGGGGCACTGGCACTGGCAGGACTTGTCCTTGGTCCCCCAGGTCTGTGCCCTGTGGGGCTGCAGCTCATGGGGACACTGCTGGCAGGGATGGGATGGGATACAATGGGACGGGATGGATGGAATGCAATGGGGTGGACTCTCTTTTTTCTCAGTTTTGAGCAGTAATTCCTGAAAAGCTGAAAGAAGCACATTCCTTTAAAAAAACCCCTTTGTTTTGACACATCAGCGTTTTTCCAGGGAGACAAGAAAAAAAATCCCACAACAAAACCAACCCCAAACTTTGTCCTCTTGGTTGGAAAAGTCCATGGCAGTTCCTGCTCTGAGCTTCCCCGCCCTGCTCCTGTCCCGGGAGAGGGAGGGGCAGCGGCTGGGCTGGGCTCTCCATCGCAGCGTGTGCCAGAAGTGCTGGAGCGCGGGGAACGACCCTCACGGTCCCTGTCGGCCTCGGGAAGAGGCTGAAGCCCCCGGGCTCTGCGGGTGGAGCTGCAGGATGAGCCCGAACTGAGCTCTGGTCCGTGCCCTGCAGCTCATGAGAGTCATCGGGAAGGCTCCGGGCCACGGGGGAAGGAGGGATGGCATCCCGGTGGGAGGGAGAGAGGGATGGCATCCCGGTGGGAGGGAGGGAGGGATGGCATCCCAGTGGGACGGAAGGAGGGATGGCATCCCGGTGGGAGAGAAGGAGGGATGGCATCCCGGTGGAACGGAAGGAGGGATGGCAACCCGGTGGGAGGGAAGGAGGGATGGTATCCCGATGGGAGGGAGGGGGGGATGGCGTTCCCAGTGCAGGGATGGCATCCCCGGGACACGCCTGGCCCCGCACAGCAGGACACTGTCACCTAGCAACGAGTCAGCAATGACAACACTTCCTCGGGTGACAAACATCCCGTGTCACTGATCTCTTTCCAAGGAAGTGTAAAACAGGGAAGAGCAGGATTTGAAGAGAGAGAGAATGAGGGAGACACGAGCCCCTGGATAACCTCGCCCTCCCTCCCGGATGGCCGAGACCCAAGGAGGCATCGGCAGGGCAGGCCGGGGGTGTCTGGTTGCATCCAGCATCCGTCAGCACACGGCTTTCGGGAATGGGGGGAGATAAATAAGTGCGAGGAAAGGTCTCAGTTCCAGGGAAAGGAAATGATTTCCCTCTCAAGTGATCCTGAACATTATGCAAATAATGGAGAGGGAACAGGGATGGAGGCAGGGAAAGGGCTGCAGGGAGAGAGGGATGGTACCTGTGGAATGAGACAGCGAGAGGAGAGGAGAGGAGAGGAGAGGAGAGGAGAGGAGAGGGAAAAGGGAAATGAAGGGAAGGAAAAAGGGAAAAAAGGAAAGGGAAAAGAAAAAGAAGGCAGCAAGGCCTCTGCTCCTCTCAGATTCTCGTCAGAAGCTCAGGGGTGATTCCAGAGCCATGGAGGCATGAGCAAGTGGGATAGGGAGAAGCTGGGCTCTGCCCTGTGTCAATCCAAAGGATTCCAAAGGTTTGTGTGGTACAGTCAAGTCCTTGCAGCCAGGCAGGGCTGCCCTGCTCTGCTCTCAGACACTCTGGGGATTCCTGGAGCTGTTTGCTCCCCTCTTGGACACTGCCACGATTCCCAGGGCTGTTCCACTCTCAGAGCCCAGCTCCAGTGGCTCCCGCTCCCTTCCCACTCTGTCTCCCTTGCAGGATTTGGCAGTAGCAGATAAATAAACAGCCATCAATCACCAGGCCCAGCAGTGCTCACCTTATGGGACTTGTTTCCTCTCCAAATACACAATTTAATTTCTATTTAGTTTCCCTTGAATTTTAATGTCGACTTTGAACATAAATATTTGAGTGTTGGGAGAGGGACAAAGTGGGAGCAGGTGATGGGAGATCCCACAGGGCTGTTTCTCTCCAGAGCAGGAGCATCCCTGTCTTCACCCCCAGGATGTCCAGGGCTTTTGGGGACCTCCAGGACCTCAGGGTCCCTCCTGACCTCCAGGCTGGGATCATCCAGCATCATCCACAGAGCATTGCTCGGGTCCTCTGCCCACAGCCCTGGATTTTCCAAGCCAGGGGGGCGATGCAGGACAGTGACATTTCCAAAACACAGGGATGTGGGAGCAGAAACTCCTCCCTGGCCAGCAGCCGTGACCCTGGGCTGTGCCTCGTGTGCTGTGTTTAAGGAAAGCTCTGTAAACTCATCCCAGGGATCCCTGGGGACTGAGGCAGATGGTCCTGGAGCCTGGTGACAGTTTATTTCCTAAGGGAATTTCACGTAAGGAAATTTAAACATTGTGGGAGAAGAATGGCTTCCAAACTCCTTTCCCCTTCCCTGGGTATGGAGCACTCAGCTCTCCCCCTGCTGTGGTGGCACAGGGCTGCCCTGGCCCCATCTAGCCAGGTTTCCCTTGTTGCACAGCCCCTGTTCCCATGGGACACCCCAGCCAGGCTGCTGCATCCTGGTGGCACCTCAGGGCTCCTCGGTGTCACCCTGGGCACTTGTGCATGGTCAGGGTTCCTCCTGGGAGCCGTCCAGCTCCAGCAGCCCCAGCAGGGAGAAGCTGGCCCAGGCAGGGATGGGGGAGCAGCAGTGCCTGCAGGGCTCAGGGCTGGCGGGTGATTGATTTGTATTCCCACACTCACCCCCAGCTCTCCCTCTCCATCCCACATGTGCTTATCCACGGTGGGAAGCAGGTGCAGCCTGTATGGGATCCATATGGAGAGCGTTTAGGCTCGCTTTGCTGCGGGATAAATCACGGCACGAGGAGCAGAGCAGGAGTCAGAGCCAGCCAGGGCTGCTGCTTCGGAGGGAATGTTTTCCAGCCCCAAACCTGCTCACAGCCTGCTCTGCTTCGTTGTTATCTCAGGGATGTTATCTCCCTCTGCCTCCTGACAAACACCCTGAGCCCTTTGCCTGGAATCAGGGGAGAGTGAGGTTGGAAAAGCCCTTCAGGATCGAGTCCATGCTGTGTCTGATCCCCACCTTGGCACCAGCCCAGAGCACTGAGTGCCACATCCAGGCATTCCTTGGATACCTCCAGGGATGGAAACTCCAAACCCTGCTGGGCAGTCCCTTCCAAGGCCTGACCACCCTTTCCATGCAGAAATTCCTGCTGATGTCCAACCTGAACCTCCCCTGGCATGCCTTGAGGCCGTTTCCTCTCATGGCTGCAGCATGGCCCTGCCTGCTCTGCTCTCCCACAAGTGGTGAAATGAGTGCATAAAAGAGAAGCAGTTTGTACCCAGGATTACCTGGAAGAAGAATCCCCAAGCTGGAGATCTCCAGCTGGATGCCATCAATCCCTGTCAGGAAAACCCCCCTGGCAGGTATGGCTGGAGTGACCACAGCCTGTGTTGGTCACAGTGTGTAAATAAAACTCGTGTCAGCCAGGGTGGAGAAAGTGATGGGACAGGCCAGGACAGATTATCCCAGTAAATTTAGGGATGAGGCTTGACTCATTCATCCATCCCCACCAAAGCCCCTCCTCAGGAGCCAGCAGGACCCTGTTGTTCACATATTCCCTCCTGCCCTATTCCCTCGTGCTCGTTCCCAGCCTGGTTTGGGTGATTTTAACCCCTGGCCCCATGTCTTTCCCTTGATCTCCGAGGAGTTTATGGAATGAGATCCATCCCCTTGCCCTTTTCAGCTCAGCGAAAGCTCTTCCTGACATGACAGAAATCCAAGAAATCAGCAGCTCAGGAGGTTGGTAATAAGGCTGAATCCTTCCTAAAGCCAGACACTCAGCACGAAGAGGGGTCAGTGATCCCCGGGCTCCTTCCCCTCTGCCTCCTGCCCTCTGTCTGGGGGGATGATGGGAAGCAGATGAAGCAGCTCTGGACACCCGGCTGCTTCCAGGTACGCTCATGGTTTGTGTCTCTGGGGCAGGCACAGGACCCTGCTCCGGGTGTTCCTCCTGGAGGAGACACAGACCTCCCACCCAGAGACCCTGGGAGCACTCCCACATCCCAGCTTTCTCCTGGGAAGCAGCCAGGGGCAGGGCAGCAGCAGCAGGGAGTGAAGTGAACCTCGGTCTGGGATAGGACATGTGTGTGCCCTGGCAGGCACAGCATGGAAGCAGGAAGGGTTTGGGATTCAGGAAGTCTCACTGAGCTCCCTGAAAGCCCCTCAGAGCCTGGACACCCCCCCTGCTGAAAGGAAGGGCTTGGGAATGGTGTTCCACCCTCTGGGGGCTTCATGCAGTGCTCGGGAAGGGCCCCTGGATGGCCAGGGAAGCAGATCCATCACCTTCCCTCCTTCTGCCCGCAGGTAAAATAAACACGGCTGCAAAAACACCCGGCAGGGTCACTCCACTGGCTTCTGCACATCCCGACTCTCACACTCTCCTCTGTCTGTCCCTCTGATCCTCCCAGCCTCTGGTCCCACATTCCTGTCCCAACATTTTGCTTCCTGGCTGCCTGCTGCCCCAGCACCCCATGGAGCAGCTGTGGGTGCACAGAGCCCCAGCTGGGAGCAGAGGGATGGAAACACCATGGAGCTGAGGCCGAGAAGCTGCCAAGGCCCATAAATAAGGGAATTCTGTTTGCTTTCTCCTTGTCCGGCCTGTACAAATATTTACTGCCCCGGTGACCCGTGCAGGCAGCACAGGCAGCAGATCCTGGAATGGTTTGGGTTGGAAGGGACTTTAAGGATCATCTATCCCCTGCCATGGACACCTTCCACCATCCCACATTGCTGCCAGCCCTGTCCAACCTGGCCTTGGACACTTCTAAGGATCCAGGGGCAGCCACAGCTTCTCTGGGCACCTGTGCCAGGGTCTCCCCACCCTCACAGGGAACAATTTCCTTTAGGGATTTGCAGTTGATCTTAGAGCAGCTGGTGGGACTGGAGAGCAGAACCGGGTTGCCTTTGCCTGCCCTGCCATCCCTCGGGGGTGAGGACTGAGCTTTGGATGATAATGGATAAAGTGTTAATTGTCCATCCCCCTCTGCTGGCTCAGGAATGCCTCACCCAGCTGGCCCAGCTGGGATTTGCTGGTGGGAGGCTGGACCAGCCCCATCCTGTATTTAGGGCAGGGAGGAGGGGAGGTTTGGGACGCTTTGGGTCACCTCAGGGCTGCAGGTGAAGTGTGAGGATCGGTGTGAGACTCTTGGATGAGTGACTCGGGCCTTTTTGGTAGAAGCTCTGTCTGATTTCTTTGTCTTTAGGTAAAGACGTGCTTTGAGCCTGGTTTGTCCAAGTTTCCCTGCAGTCAGATTTTTGGTGGATGCACAGGCTGGGATACAGCTCAGACGGAGGAGCAGAGATGTTTTCCCTCTCCAGATAAGCCTGCCCTTGCTTTGTCTTCCCTCTGACCTGCTGCACTACACGTGTATCCCTGTAATCTTCCTACGAGGGAGCTGGGAATATATGGAAATATGAAATGTCCTCCTTGCCCTTTCAGCATCCCCAGTGCTGGCAAAGTTCCGCATCCAGCCTGACCTGGGGCTGAACAGCTTCACTAACAGCTTTCTTTTGTAATATCGCAGCCTGGAGGAGTTAATTATCTCCAAATATTGAAAAGGGCAGATGGATTTTGCCGGATTTCCTTGGCTGTGTAATTTTGGTGCCCCAGAGATGCTGTTTGGTCTGGCTGGGCTGAGTGACACCTCATTGCACCCGGGTGCAAATGTCACCACAGTGCAGTACTGCCTCCCTCTCCTGGTGTTTGCCCACCAGGGAGAAGTGGCTTTTCCAGGCTGGCCTGGCTTTGTGGAGCTGCCGATGCTCCCGACTCACCATGGCCAGCTGAGGATGGACCCCGGCAGCTCTGCAAACTCCCAGCCCTGGATTTAAACCCGAGTCTGGAGTGGAAGGCAGAGCTGCAGCCCCAGCTGGCTCAAGCTGACACACAAATGTCAGGGAGAGCTTGGAGCACATCCTGTGTGTGGATGAGGGAGAGGCCAGTTATTCCTGATGAGCAGTCCTGGCTCCAGCTGGCTGGAAGACGGCCCCGTCTCGGCCCCTCTTTCATCACTCCGTTCCTCGAAACTCCTCTCGGGGGTTCTGGGGAGCTGTGCTAATGCTCTGGCAGGGAAAGGAGGGGCGGGTATGAAGGTTTGCCTTCCCTGGGGGAGTGTGTTCCCCTTTCCCTGCTGGAG
Organism: Peucedramus taeniatus; assembly: GCA_013400575.1. Classification (NCBI taxonomy): domain Eukaryota; kingdom Metazoa; phylum Chordata; class Aves; order Passeriformes; family Fringillidae; genus Peucedramus; species Peucedramus taeniatus. The sequence goes on from WBNO01023171.1 coordinate 748,164, forward strand.
CTGTGCTTGGCTCTCCCTTCCCTGCCCACTGCTCCTGCCATGGGCGTGCAGAACCCCCGCAGAGTTTAGGGACAGGGATTTTTGGTGTGATGCTTAGCACAGGTATAAACTCTCCTTTATTTTTCCAGCTCCTCCATCCCCTCTGCTTTGTGAAGGTTTCGATGTGCCACCAGGTTTAATGTGCCATCAAGTCCCGGGTGTGCTCAGCCGAGACTAAATCGAGATGTTCCTGCTGAACTCCCTTTAATCTCCGCCTGTTTGCCAAGCACAGCAATCTCCCCACGCAGCTCTGGGAAGCTGGCGAGGTGGAGGTGACTGCTAAAGAGGAGACAAACACACCGATTTTATTATTTTGTGGGGGTTTAACACAGGAATGAACTTCGGGAGACCTTTGCAAGGCTCCCCTTCTGTTCCTGGGCAGAGCTTGACTCCGGTGTTCGGCGGAATCTGGGTCAAACAGCTCAAGGGCCTGTCTGGGAGGGTTTGCCAAGTGGTGGAGTTGATTGGATCGGACTGGGGAGGGCAGTGACCACAGAGCTTCCCCGGGCCTCCAGCTGCTTTGACTTGCAATGCAAATGTTTTCTCCCGTCACCTCTTAATGATCCTTTTTCCCCTCGCGGGTGTATAATTTCCCCTGGAAGTCTCCAGTGAGTGGTTTCCATCACAGTTATTTGTCCCTTTCTTTTCAACTGCTCTGGAATTGCAGAGCTGGCATGATTTGGGCTGGGAGTAGATTGAATTGCAGGATTTCATCTCTGGCTGGGAGCTCCCTTCCATGGGGCTGCAGTTGGAGACACCAAACCTGCTGGAATATGGAGCAGGGGGCTGACGAGTGGCCGGGTTTGCAGAGGGAATTTTGCTCTGGGGGAGCAGCATCGCTCCCCAGGCCTGGGATGGAGGAGGAGAAAGGAATGCTTGGCTCAGAGGAGCCAGGGAGGAAAGGGAGAGAAAATGCTCTTCTGGGGGATACGATTGGAAAGACATCATAGAGGAGGAGTTCATAAATCCACGGGGCTTCTCCTGGCCAGGCTGATTCATCTGCACATCAAAGGGAACCGTGAGCCCCTCGGGCAGCTGCAGGAGCCAGGGAGAGGGGGTGGCTGAAGGACGGGGCCCCCACGTATCACCCCCAAACACGTGTGCTGCAAAACACCTTGGAGGCAACATCCAGGGGGGGAAACCATTACTGCAGTCTAGGATGTGCCTTGTGTACCTGCCTGGAATCTCCTCCCTGAATGAGGGACGCTGGAGCAGGACTGTCCCAGTGAGTGCCAACCCTCTCTGGCCAGGAGTGCCCAGCTGAGGAGAGGGGAGCTGCAGGATCCCACCCCAGGAATGAGGGGGGATTGGTTTGGGTGCTATAGCTCCATTAAAAATCCCAAAGGATCTCATGGATTTATGGAGAATACAGGGCATGTCCGTGCAGGACAGGGTGATGTCACTGTTCCCATATAGAATATATTACCTTGCTGCCAAAATACAGATCTGGGGACAAAGGGACACAGGGATTAGTCCACGTGGTGTGGCAGGAGAGGAAAACAGCTTCAAGGGAATATTGGGAAGGATCCACCTGAAATATTCCTGGTCAGAGTCTGGGCAAAGCATGAGGAGCTTGCAGCCTTCCAGGTGGTCTTTCCCATGGCACAGGAACATGTAGGACCCGCGGCTGTGGGAACTGGGGACCTGTGAGATGTCACTTGTGGGCCAATGCCCAAGGAGGTGCCAGAGCCCCTGGCAGGAGCTCAGCCCATCTTCCAGTGGTTTTTCCTTTCCTCCTTGGTGTTCCCAGAGCAGAGTGAGCAGCTCTGGAAGAGAAGGCTCCATAAATCAAGCTGCTTTATCACCAGGCACTGCTGCAGCTCAGCCCGGAGCTGGCTGCGGTGGGAGCGGGATGAATCCATCCCTGCCTTCCAAAGGTCAAGCCTTGAGCTCCCGACTTAGTGCCGACTTAGTCCCTACAAAGGCAGAATCCCCCTTGAAGCAATCGCTGGAGTCTCAGCTGCTCTATAAATAACACAGGACCAAGGGGAAGCTGAGCCCGGCTCTGAAGCTCGTGGAGTGCTTGGGGATCCTTGGAAACGCTCAGTCCTGGGGTAACTTCCGATTTTAGCAGCAAAGGCAAGAACAGAGGCTCTGATCACAAAGTAGGAAAGGGTTTTATTTCCTTTTTCAGCTCTTCTCCAGCCTGACTTCCTCCCTTTGACAGAGGAATCCCTGAGAAGTGCAGCCTTGCTCCGAGCTGTTTGGTCTGATCACCTCACAGGAGATTTTTAGGGCATCACTGGGAGGATTCAAAGGGGAGGGAGTGCGGCAGGCAGATGGAATTTGCCATTCCTGCTGCCCTCTGCATTCCCCTGCTCTTTGTTTCACTCTATCCAGCTCTTTTTCCCCCAGTTTGGCTTTCTTTTCCCGAGGGGGAATGAGCTGCGGCTCCTGGGATTGCCGCTGGAGACGCAGGCGGTGCCCCAGCCCCGCTGGCCCCGCTCGATCCTGGCAGATAAATCACCCTGATTCCAAATTGATCGTTCTGGGATGTGGAAGAAAGCGCAGTGGGCGGATTTCCCCCATTAGGGTGCATTGATCACCATTACCGCGTGTAATCAGGGTTAATCTCAGGATTAATTGGGGGGATTTGCTGATGGAAACGATCGGCAATTTGTGTTACTTACTGCTCCATTCGCCTCTAATGGCTTAATCAGATTACAAATTAAAAGTGGCTTCTTCCAGAGGATCTCCCTGGACTTCAGCAGGAGCCGGAGCAGAGGAGAGAGGCACAGCCAGAGCATCTGGATTGCGACTCGGAGATCAATTATCCCGACAGGAGGAGGGATGGAGGAAGGGCTGGGGGAAAGAGCTCCACAGGGAGAGCACCCAGGGGCTGCAGCAGCTCAGGGCCAGCTCTGCCCGGGCTCTCAGGGAGCTGGGGGCAGAATAGAGCATGAGGAGGGGACAGTGGGACATTTTTTTTTAAAGGATTCCTCTGATGTGGAAAGGAGCAAAAAATCCAATTCTCTTTTGGTTTGTGCCAGATGTGTGATGCAGAATCCCTGAGGTTGGAAAAACCCTCCAGAATCAAGTCCAGCCTGGCTGATCCCCACCCAAGCACTGAGTGCCACATCCAGGCATTCCTTGGACACCTCCAGGGATGGGCACTCCAAACTTCCCTGGGCGGCCCCTTCCAATGCCTGACCACCTTTTCCAGGAAGAAATTCCTGCTGATGTCTGACCTAAGGGCTGGGATGGGTGGCTCTGGGTATGCTGGCACTGGCAGAAGTAGTTCTTGGGCCCTTTGGGGTGGGAGCAGGACTAATTTTATCTCAGCAAGCCTTTAAACTGTGATTCTGCAGCAAATAAATTAAGGTTGATGAGCTGAGACTGATCAAACTTAATGATAGAAAGGGGTCTTGTCCTGGAAAGATTCATCAGGCAGGAGCTGAAAGCCTCTGAACTCCATGAATTCAGTAGATTATAAAGCCAGGAAGGTCTATCCATGAAGGATGCAGGAGAGAAGTCTGGCAGGAGCAGCAATCACCTGGAGCTCCCCACCCACGGAACAGGCCACAACGGGGAGAAATCAGGAACTGTCAAGTCCAGCTCTGCAGTGAGCAGGCAAAAATGTATTTATCTGTTCCTTGGAAGTGCATTCCCATCAATTCACCTCCGCAGCTGGGGCTGCAGGGAGGTGGGGAGGCTCCCTCTCACCTCATCCCTAATCTGGGCCATATCGATTGAGGTTTGATCCGTGGCAGTCAGAAGTGCTGGAAATCTATTTATCCAGCTCTTTATAAAGACATTAGCAAAGCTGAAGGGGAAAAAAAAAAAAGGAAGGGAATGTTTCAAGTGGCTGCTGACAAGTTGGAGCAGTTTAATAAATCACTGGTAATAAACTGCCTCCCGTGTGCTGGGAAATGCCACTGGCTGCCCTAGAAAGCCCTTGGTGATGGAACAGGCACCACTCACAGCTCAGAAATCCAGGGAAGGGGGTTGGGAACGAATTCTGGCTGCTCCCTGCTGTTACAGGTGTGGCTGTGCTGGGATGTGCTCTCCACTCTGTGGATAAATCCAGGGGGGAGTGTAATTCCAGGGGAGGGCGTCTCTGCCAGGAGCTGCTCCTCATCAATTAGGGGCTGAGCAGGAAGGGGCAGCCCATTCCTCATTCCTGGCCAACACTCCCTTCTTTCCACAGCATCTTTATCTCCCATCCAGCTACCCTCCTTTTCCAGGGAGGACAGAGCAGCCCTGAGCTTTTGCTACCCCTCTCTTTTGGGATTAGGGAAAGCCCCTCCCTGCTTTTAGCAAAGCCAGCAGTGCCAGCTGCTGCTCCTCACTTTTTCCAGGCCTTTGAAATGCAGCAGCTCCAGCTGGGGCAGGACCTTGGGGGGCCAAAGGACACAGATTTGTGCAGGGCAGAGGCAAATCCCAAGGATAGATTTCAAAGAGGCTCAAAGGTGTGTTTAGACTAAGGGGAGGGGAGTGCCAGGATAAGGGGAATGGCTTCCCACTGCCAGAGGGCAGGGTTAGATGGGATGGAATTGTTCCCTATGAGGGTGGTGAGGCCTTGGAATGGCTTTCCCAGAGAAGATGTGGTTTCCCTATCCCTGGAAGTGTCCAAGGGCAGGTTGGACAGGGCTTGGAGCAGCCTGGAACAGTGGAAGGTGTCCCTGCCCAGGGCAGGGCATGGAATGAGCTGAGCTTTAAGGTCCTCCCCAGCCCAATCATTCCATGATCTGTGACTCTGGAGAGCCTGGGCTGGGAAGGGACAGGTCCCTGGGGCTCAGCCAATCCAGCAGGGCCAAATAACACCTTGGGGAGTGAAGGTCCAAAAGTTTTTGGTGTTTCCTGGCAGCCCTCAAATCATCCCATCTCCAAAATCTGGCAGGGTCACGGGATGTCTGTGTTCGTCACACCAGGGAGCTCAGGGACATCTTGCTGTGCCCATTATATCCAGGGGAAAAGGAAATTTAATTTTTTTTTCCACTGTTGACTTGGCTTAGAGTTGGGAATCTGCAGCCTTTGAAAGGGACCTGCTTAGAAACTGTTCTATCCCAGAACATCCACATGAAAAAGTGGAAAACCCCTGTGTGAGTGCTGCCCCTGAACACTGCTGTGCTCTCAGGCCATGAGGGGCTCCAGGAGAGTTTTCCAAACCATCTATGGATAATCTCTGCTCCTCAGGCACGTTTTTCCATAAATGAAACAGAACAGGGATGAGAGGGTCAGTGGTGATTCCTTATTTTTATTTGGATGCAAACAGAGCCACAGCACGAGATCTGTGCAGATAAATATTATTCCTGGGTGAAAGTAGGCAGTTGTAAAAAAAAAAAAAATCAAGGCTCTATTAGTTTGGGGGATTTTTTTCCTCTCCACCCCATATGGGGTGTAGAGAGTGATCCCTTTTTCTCCTCCAAGCTCTGGCTCTGAGGAGCTCAGCTGTGCTGTGTTCCTGTGCCAGGTGTGATTCCCAAAGCCCTTGGCAAGCAGGAGCTGCTCTGTTATTTGATTTTTTTACTGTTTCTTTATTAAAAAACCCCAGCCCCAGACAGGTCTCTCTGTTTGGTGCCTTCCTGGGGCCTCTGCTCACCCCTGGCATAAACAGCCCAACATTTCCATGGCTCCCGTGTATTTCCAAACCGTCCCACCTGGATCTGCTCCCAGATTGCTGCAGGTCTCCCACATCCTCCTCCTCCTCCTGCAAAGCCCTGGCAGCTCCATGACTTTAATCTCCCATCTCCCTCACAGCCAGGTGGGTGCTTTGCCACCACTGCTGCCTCCTCACCATCCAAGGGATCCAAGCCACAGCTGGCTGGGACATTCTGCCCTCAGAAATTCTGGATTTTGGGAAACTTCCCACCCTGCCCCATTAAGCTTGCTTCTGCAAGTCCTTCCAAAGTCACTCCCTACAGCTTGAAGTGTTGCTTATCTTGGAGAGAGGCTCTTTTCCAGAGCCTGAGAATGTCCAGGACCTGTGGATCTTCCTCATCCAGACCAAGCTGAAGCTGCAGGATCCCCCCAATTTTTCCAAGTGTTTCACCAGCTTTCCCCCCTCTTCTGCCTCCCAACCACCCGTGATTTTTCATGGCACAGGTGGGGCAGAAGATGCCTTTCCTCCTTCCCCAGTCCCTGCAGCTGCGGTGGGTGGGGATAAGCAGGGCTGGAGGTGGCTCAGCACCTCTGGGATCATTTCCCAGCCCAGGAGCTCTTGGCTGGGCAGAGGAGCTGCTGCCTTCCCCGTTCCTGGATCAGCCACATGGGGTTTTATGGTTCTGATTATCACTTTTTCCCTTTTGGAGGAGGTTTAAGAGCAAGTGCTCAGAAAACAGTGTTGGTGCTTGGCAAGACGACCGCAGAGCCCATCTGTTGCTTCTTACATCGTTCAGCTGCTCCCTGCTTCCCATGCCAGCCTGATTCCTGCTAAATGGAGCCTCCCCAGGTCAGCAGAGCCAAGCAGCTCCTAAATTAGCCGAGCCATTAATCAGGCCCGTTCGGGTTAGTGCAGGGTGTCTACGCCCTCCCCCTCCCGCCCATAAATTAAGGAGGTTTTTAGATCCTCAAGGCTTCCCTGGGATCGTGTCCTCTGTGCCCTCCACCCCCTTCCCGGCGCTGGTGACAAGTACACACAGCTTAATTGGTTGGCATGGGAAAGGGCTGACATTAATTGGCTGTGTTTGGCACGCGGGCTTCCCGTGCCTCCCAGGGATCTTATCAATCCCATCTCGGCGAGCAGCGGCTGCCAGGGAGATGGGGCTGATTCCTCCCTGCTGCTCCTGCTGCTGCTGATGGAAATTTGGGTTGGATTTGGCTGCGGAAGAGCAGTTTCCCAGCCCAGCTGGCAACGCCTGCAGCGGCTGGGGAAGGATCTGCAGGCATCTCCTCCCTGGGGGTGGAATGGGATGGGATGGGATGGGATGGGATGGACACAGTTCCCGGGACATCATACCCGAGTAAGGAGCATCAGGATGCTGCTCCTGAAGGAAGAGGTGGGTGTGGATGCCCCAACAGCCTTTGGAGGTTGAGATCCCTCTCTCCTGCAGTTCTGTGTCAGTGGGAGGGGAGAACCAGGGGTGGCACAGCTGGATTGTCACCTCCCAGAGGAGAAGGTCTCTCTCCACCCCTCCAGGAGCTGCCTCCTTCAGCATCTCCCACTGGGCAGGCCCGAGGAGCAGCCTTCTCCTGCCTTCTGTGAGTCTTCCCGTGGCTGCAGCCTGATTTCAGTTTAATCCATCCTGTACATTCCCTAATTTCAGTTTCATCCATTCCCCGCACTCACATATTAGAAAATGAGCTGAAAATTCCCATTTTGGGAGCTGTGGATCTGTGTAGGGCTGTATGTGTTGGGTCTCTGGCAAGTTCCAATAGCCAGTTTAACTTCTTCTAAGGGACAGATTTCATAGTTCCTGGTCATGATTGCTTTCACATCTCTCCCTTTACTTGATTAATTCTTAACTCATCTTCATAATTAACTGTGAAAGACAGCAGCTGTCCCTCTCTCCAACAATCCCTGCCCCATCAGGGAGCAGAGCTGGTGCTGGGATGAACAGGAGGTTTCTGGTAGCGTTAACAATAAAAAAAATCATTTGATGCCTTTTTTATGACCTGGTTATGACTCTCTGCCTTCCCTCTATTTATTTAACTGGGGCTGTAATGGCCCCAAATCCCTTCCTGGTGCCATCAGTGGCTGTGTCTCGGTGTTGGTTAATGGGGTTTGGAGAGTTTGGGGTTGCAAAACCAAAGGAAAACCCAACAAGGGATCAGGTTGATGCTCTCAGGTGGATTTCCTGTTGGATTGGTGGTTTTCCAACTCTAATTTCTATCGATCACCTCTGGAAGTGGTGGGGATTTTCTAATCCAAGTGTGCAAAGCCTTCTTTCCATGTTTTTTTAATTGAACTCATAATTTATTCAAATTTTTGGGGCTGAAAATGGAAAAAATCAGCAGAAGAGAGAAAGAACAGGGTCACCTCGGCCTCCAGGTCCTCCTGCCCATTCCTTGGATGGTTCCCAGGACAGGCACTTTCCTGTCCCTGGCTCTGCCCTTCCCCCTTTCACATCCAGGGAATTGGTGTCAATTATGAACAAAGCCCTCAGCAGGCTGAAGAGGTGACATAATCACACTTTTCACACCTTTTTGTAAAAGGAAAGTTTGGGTGACTGGGGAGAAAAAATGAGCTCTTGATGGCTTGTAAAAGTTGTCATCGGGCTTTATCCTTCCCTGGAGCAGGGAGGGACAGGGATGTTGGGAATGCCCAGCCGGGGGCAAAGGTTCTCTGCAAGGCTTAACTTCATCCTTGGGGATGTGCCCTGGCAGTGGAGATTTCCAGGGAATTCCGGGGGAACTTTTTACTGTGAACGTGCTAAAATACAGCACAGGATCCCAGAGCAGCTGTGGCTGCCCCTGGATCCCTGGAAGTGTCCCAGGCAAGGCTGGATAAGGCTTGGAGCAACCTGGGCTGGTGGAAGGTGTCCCTGCCCATGGCATGGGCTGGAACAAGATGGGCTCTACGATCCCTTTGGACCCAAACCATCCCAGGGTTCTGTGGATTTTCAGTGGGAATAGAGCATCCCTCAATCCCATGCAGTGATGATGTCACCTGATGCCACCTCTTTAACTTCAGTCACAACCCCACCTTCCACCTCCATCTGGAGATCTGGAGCACCCCTGAACCCCTTCAGCCCCCTCCCAGACCCTCAGCCTCCATTCCAAGGCCCAGGGGGTTTTTCCCAGAGCCAAACCGTGCCCCAAAGCCAGACAAACTCCTTAAATCCCTCTCCTGTGGCTCTCCCCTGGGGAGATGGGATCTCAGCCTGATTTCACTGCTGGGAAGTCCAACCACATTGCACTGAAGTTTTGTTTCATTCACATGATCCCTGTGCTGTGAGCAGCCTCCCTGCTCCACAGTGTTTATGGATTCCAGCTTTTTGCAGGATGCTGTCATCCCTCCATTTAGCTGCTGCTTGCTTGGAGAAGGCAGATGCTGCTCTTAAAAACATTTCTGCCTGGATTTCTCCAGCCTCTGGATCGTTACAGCCTCCCCTTCAACCCTTCTCGGTGTCTCAATATCTTTTTAGTGATGAGATCCTTCAGGAACATCCCACAACCCCGTTTAATCCTCCCTCTCCAGCCCAGCATAAACACCCAGAATGTGTGTACAGAAAACAACCCCAAATCCTGCCGGGAAGGTTTTCCACTCCAGCCACGATTATCTCCCTTGGGCAGTGGTTGAGAAGGGGCACCTGGGGCCAGTGACAGCTCTCAGTGTCCCTGGGAGCTGCTGGACTGCCCCTAAGGGCTGGTGGCAGTGCCAAGGAAGGATTTGTGACAGCAGAGGGGACTCTCCCTGCTGCCTCAGCCCAGCTTTGGGGCTGGAGTTAGGTGGGAGCAGCTTTTCTGTAGAGGAATGGGAGCTGAATTCTTTAGTTTGGAAGCTGGATTGTGCTGTAGTATTGTGTCCCAAAGGAAAAGGCTTCTCTGACTGGAAGCTGGAGAAAGCCAGATTTAAAAATTAAAGCCTTGGAATTCCAGGTTAGGCTTTGCATCACATGCTGTATGCAGGGAGATATTTGGGAATCAGCTGGATGCTGCCCTTGGTTTGGGCAGCACTGGGTGAATGGAAGGTTGATTTTAATTGTAATTAAATCTTTTTTTTGTAATTTCAGGAGAAAAGTATCCAGGCATCCTTGGCACGTGGTCTTTCCTCATGGTGGGTAGCACCAGGACAGGTGAGTGGCAGTGATTCCCAATAATCTGTCACCGTGTGCCAGCACTGATTTCTTGGCTACCCCATCCCTGGAGTTGTTCCAGGCCAGGCAGGACAGGGCTTGAAGCAACCTGGGATAGTGGAAGGTGTCTCTGCCCACGGCAGGGGGTGGAACAAGATAGGCTTTAAGGTCCCTCCCAACCCAAACAACTCTGAGATTAAATCCATTATTCTTGTGTGGAGGAATTGCTACCCAAAGTGGGAAAAATCCCTCTTGGTGCTTGAAAATCCCAAATTTTGATTTTCTGTGAGCATAACTCAATTGTCACTAAGCCCTGGATCTTTGCTGATAGTGGCTGAGCCCACAGGAATACGACATTCCAGAGGCCATGGAGCACCAATCCTCTCCTTTCCCTCACTGCTGGCCACTCTGGTCCTGCTCCCCAGAGCTCAGCAAGGCAGGGAGGGCTCCATGAGCTCCTGGAGCTTCCTCTTCTCCAAGGGAAGTGCTGGGAAATGTTTTCTCTCAGGTGGGATTGGCACAGGGGCAGACCAACATCTCAGAAAGCTCAGGGGCTGCTCTGGGACTGCTTCACACAGGTTTCCCTGGCAAAATGGGAATTTGGGATGACTCCTTCCTGCACTGCTGCATGCACAGAGTGCTTAGTTGAGTTTAAAAAATGGAATATATTTATTTCTTCCTAGTGCAGTTTTTAACCTCTGCCCTAAACTGCAGTGGGATATAAAATCAGATAGGATCTGTTGCTATTCATTATTCCTTGTTTTCCATCAGATCCTCCTGTTAAACCACTCTGCTGTTGCAATGCTGAGACGTTATTGCAGATGAGTGACCCGGCCTGAGCATTCCAAATGTCTGGCTAATGAGGAATGAAACTGGTTCCCAATAGGAGAACTGAAGGCACTGGAGGGAATTAAATCCGAGGAAAAGAAGAAATCCTGGAATGTGTGGCTGGAGTCTGTGACGAGTGTATGACTGCACTGACTTTATCCATCTGATATACAGGTTAATAATTATTTTATTCTATAAAAAATATAAATTAAATTTATAATATTCCAAATTCCCTTTGGGGATAAATACATTTTCCCCTGTCCCAGTAGGTGAGTGCAGGAATTCACTGCCCAGTGGAAGCCGAAGACTCTGCTGATATTTGAGTTCATTGATTTTGTGAGCAAAGTTGTCCAAGGGACCTGTTTTGTGAAGGAGTCACACTCATCCAGGGGAAAAAAAAAAGGAAAGCCAAAGCAGAGGGGAAATCTCTCCCTTTCCCTCCACTTGTACAATTAAAGAGGGCTCTCTTTGAGCCTGGGCTTAATTGCACCTCTGTTGGCAACTCCAGCAGTCCCTGCGTGTGTTTGAAATGAGCTCCCCACTGCAGGCTGGTTTTGCTGGGCACCTCAGTGTGCTTGGCAATTAAATCCTTTTCAGGCAGAATTATCCCTGTTTTCCAGCATGTCCCTCCCTCCTTCGCCTTGCTCTGCCTTTTGCATTTCCTAATATTCCCTCAGCTCCTTATCTCTGGCAAAAGCCCCTCTCTGAACCATTTGTCTCCTCCCTTGATGAGATCCATGGCTTTAGGAGAGCAGCTGGCTTTTCCCACTGAGTGGGATGGTCTCGGGGCTGCAGCAGCTCTGCCCGGTTTTTAGCGGCTTTTAGGGAATAAAGGAGGAGTCGAGGAAAGAAAAAAAAAAGGGATGAAGAGAGCAAAGCAGGGTGAAATGAGCCCAGTGGTAAATCCATCCCTGGAGCTGCGGTGCAGGCAGGAAATGATCTCTTAACACCGTGCACCTGCATCCCGGGAAGAGCATCCAAAAGGGGCCCAAGGCGGCGGCAGGGTCCGCGGGAATGGCGCTCCCGACTCCAACTGCTGGGAGCTTTTACTTGGCCAACTTCAGTCTTCCCTCGGCTTCTGGTTCCTGCCCCCCTGGGCCTCTGCCAGATGTGCTCTTCCTTTCCTCATCCTATGGGAGATGAAGCTGGTGTTGGTAAGCATTATGGAAGCTGGGAGCAGTGGAGCTCTGGGATGTGGGATGCTGGCAGCACCTCAGTGTCCTGCACGAAAACCCGGAGAGAGCGATGCTGCCGAGGAGCTTTGGCATCCAAATCCAGTCCGGATCCATCAAACCCGGGATCTCACAGCTCTCCCACTATCCCATGCCAAAGCTCCTCGTCAGGAAGAAATAAATGTGGAGACAGATGAAAAAGCGCTTATCCCGAGGCCGGGATGTGGCGCTGGGCGCCGGCGCGGTGCCTCCCCGGCTTAACCGCACACAGCAGCGGGGTGTGAGCGGCTGGAGAGGAACATCCACAGCCCCGAAACCAGAGGGAACGTCCTGCCCAGCCAGGAATGCGGGCAGGCTGCCGGCAGGTGGGAGGGCGTCGCGTCCCTGCGCTCATTAGTCCCTGAGCTCATTAGTCCCTGAGCTCATTAACACGGCCGGAGCTGACGCGTCTCAGGTGCCACCCGGAGCACAGGTTGGACCAGGTCTGCTGGGTCGGGAGTGACACAAATGAAAGCTTCCATCAGAACCGGGCTGAGGATTCTCCCTGACCTTGAAGGATTTGATGTGACTTGAAAGGCTGGGAAGTGAAGTCACCCAGCAAGGGGGATCCCCAGGAAGGCCGGCTCACCCATCCAGGGACAAATGCGCTCCCTGTAAATCCCAGGGAAGGTTTCCAGGGGAATTTCTCTTTTCTTTCCAGCACAGGCAGTGTCCCCACGAACAGCTGCTGCCTGCTGAGCACACCTTGCCCTCTCTTCCATGGATCCAACTGCTCACAAACAGGGTCCTGCCCCAGCTCAGCGCTGCGAGTCCACAATGGGGTCAGCGTTCCCAAATTCCCTGCGATCCCCTCCCCACCTTCCAGATGAGGAAGAACAAAAGGGGTCAGAGCGCCTTTGGCAGCTGAGTCCTAAAGCTTGGAAAGGCCTGAAAGCAATTCCCTGCAGCTGCTGCCGCAGCAGCTCCAGCCCAAGCCAGGGCAGGACTGTTCGGATTCCAGCGGGATGGGAGAGGTGTTTTCTCCAGGCTCGCTCCCCCTGCCCCGCGGGGGGTTCTAACGAGGCGATTGTGGGATTTAAATCCATGATGGTGGGATTAGGCGTTCCTCAGCCGAGACTGTTCCACATTCTTTCCCCCTGATTTGCCACTCTCGTTCCCGCATCAGAAACCAGCTCAGCTCAGCTCCCTTCCAGCTCCGGCGCTGGAACTTTCCAGCCTCAGCCCCGCGTCCTTCCCAGCGTTTGTGCCTTGATTTAATGCTTTGATTTGAAAGTTATTTTTTACAATAAGAGAGAGATGGGCCCTGCCAAGAAAAGCAGTTTCATAAAACGCTGAACATGACTTGCATTCTGTAATTGCAAACCTGAGAGACTCGGAGTAATTGACATTTTGGATGGATTGCAGGGGATCGTATTTAATCCTGAAAAGCAGGTTCCAGGCACAGGAGGAACTGCCAAGCCAAACTCAGCCTCCTTGCCGGGCTCCTACCATAACTCATTCCCAAATCCAGCCAGCCCAGTCCTGAACCTAAATGTTTACATTTTTGATTTGCTAAGATAACATTCCTGGGTCACTGAAACGCTTTGTCAGGGAAGGGCTGGAGGAGACAGCGGGAATTGGTGATGCACGGCTCTGGTGGGATGTGTGAGGGATGCTGGTGCTTCCCAGGATCACAGAGCCCAGATCCTGATCTTTCCAGGTCAGAAAAGATCTGTAGGATCATTGAGTCCGATCTGTGGCTGATCCCCACCAGAGCAGAGTGCCATGTCCAGGCATTCCTGGGACATTTCCAGGGATGGGCACTCCCAACGTCCCTGGGCTGTTCCAGTGCCTGACCACCCTTTCCATGAAGAGGAGAACCCATGGGGAATTGTGTCCATATCTCGATATCCAGGGGATTTCAGTGAGGTTTTGCCATCTCCCTGCAGGTCCTGTTTGGGGGAGGTAGGACTAAATGTGTGTCCCATTCCATGGAGGTGATTCCTGAAGTTGAATGCTGGAGAGATGTGTGATGGACTTGGAGCTGCCGGGAGCTCCATCCATGACTGTGTGAAATTCCATAAATGTGGGAGCAGACACGAATGAAATTCTAAGGAAAAGTGACTCAGTGCCTGTGTATTTCTGTCAGTTCTGACTCCGTGCACGGGTGATTTTATAAATGTGTGGGATGTGGCCGAGGCTCAGGAAGTGCATCGGAAGTGGGAGCCAAACTTCCAAGTTTGGCTTCCAAGCAAAGCCAGGGCTTCTCCTTTTCCTTTGTCTCTAAACACGTTTCCTGTAACGGATCTGCCCCCCATTAGCGTGGTTTACAGCCTGGCTATAAACATTTGCTTCTGTTTGAAAAGCAACAAATATCAGCGGAAATCTGTTCCCAGCTTTCTGCATCCCGGTAAAGGATCCCAGGGAAGTGTTTCAAGGCCAGCTCTCTCCTCGCAAGCAGAGTGTTTACATTGCTGTAGATTTTGGTGCAGCAAACACTCATTTCCAATGGTTCAAATGGAAAGAAAGCAGAAAACCCAGGAATGTCAGAGGGAATTACACACCCCTGACCCTGAAAATGAAGACACAGCTCCCAAAAGCATCATCTGAGTTCCTTTTGGATTGGGATGAATTTGGGCTCAGTGACTCGTGCTGGATGGGGACTGAGGATTGAACTGGTCACCTCAGAGGTGTCTGGGAAGGGCTGCAGGGGCCTGGAGTGGCTTCTCCAGAGTGAGGCCACCAGCACTGGGCCAGGCTGGTTTGTTCTACCTCTTGTAGCCACACCCAGGATTCAGGCAGGGTTAGGATGGTGTTGGATTTAGTGTTGTGTGCTGGAAATGATAGAATCATAGAATTCCAGGATGGTTTGGGTTAGAAGGGGTCTTCAAGATCACCTCTTTCTACTCCCCTGCCATGGGTAGAGACACCTCCCACTAGCCCAGGTTGCTCCAAGCCCTGTCCAACCTGGCCTTGGACACTTCCAGGGATAGGACAGCCACAGCTTCCCTAGGAACTCTGTGCTAGGGCCTTCCCACCCTCACAAGGAAGGATTTCTTCCCAATATCCAATGTAAACCACCCTCATTCCTGCCATTAATGCCCTTTGCCTTGGGCACATTGTGGAAGGAGCTCCCCTTCCCCTCTCCAGGGGCAGATTTTCCAGCCTGGTTTAGGACAGTCCAGGGGTCAAGGCTGGCACTGCTGGGAACGGGTGATTATTTACCCAGCTGCACATCTTTATTCATCCCATGCCCGTTGTTGTTCCCATTTTGCATATTCCATTGTGGAAGCGGGATGGGGAGGAGGGATTGGGAGGCGGGGAGAGCCACGGCCCCGGCTGGGGGCGCTGGGCTGCTCCGTTCTCCCGGCGGCAGCGGGAGCCCGTGGCTGTCGGGACATCCACATCTGGTCCCGATTTGTGGACAATGGAGCACCAGCCCCTGGCTGCACACGGATGAGCTGTGACAACTTGACAGCCTGCCCAGGAATTCCGACCGAGCCGTTCCTATCCAAAGCCATCAGCGCTGGCTGAGCCAACACTGGGAGTAGGGGGGTGAATCATCATTTCAAAGGGAAGGAAAAAAAAGAGTTGCTTCTTTTTTGGGGATTTGGGATGAGCCGCATCAGAGCCTCCCTTCATTTGGTCACAGAGGTTTTGGGAGCAGCACCACAGGAGCTGGGATGCTGCAAAGCAGGGCAGGGTGCTGCTTTTGGATGTTCCCTGTCCTCTGCTCCTGGATGGTCCTTAAATGTCCCCTTGCCTCTGGAGCAGCCAGGACAGGGTAGCAGCCCTGTCCAGCCTTTCCCTGCCTGCAGACAGGGAGGCAGAGAGGGGCTCTCCTCCTCCTATTCCTCTTCCTCCTTCTGCTCCTCAGATGCCCCATCCCAGCTCATGCTCTCTGGAGCTCTGCTCAGCCCCTGGGAGGGATGAGGGCAGGATGGTGTTTGACCTCTGCAGCTCATTCTGGAAGAAAATCGCTGCTCCTGCTCTCAACCGTCCTGCAGAACACAATTCTTCCTCCATCCATCCATCCATGGATCCCATCCCACAGCCCCATGCAGACCAACACAGCACAGTGAGCTCTGTCCCTGCAGGAGGTGACAATTCCTGAGTCGGGACTGTGACTACTCAGCCCCTCTTCAGGCTCAGGACCTCTGTCCCAATCTCACCGAGTGCTGCTCACCCCATTCCCTTGCAGAGCACCCCGCTGGAGCACGGCAGAGCCTGGAGAAGGATGAGGATCTCCCTGCTCCGTGAGGATGCTCCAGATCCCTTCTCTCCCCCAGCACAGCCAGTGGGTGTAAAGCAGGGCTGAGCCAGCCTGACAAAATGCAAGGGACCTAAATTGCATTACCTGGCTCAGGAGCTGGGGCTGTGACCTTGGGGATTAATTAGATAAACAAGCCCCTCGAACAGAGACTTCTCTAAATGTCCCAGCAAGGCCCCATTAAGGATTTTGCTGTCACTAACCTCAGCCCTCAGTGATTTAATTAGACAATTAGAGGGTGCTTGGGAATGCTCTGTAGTACCCAGAGATATTAACACCATTTGTATTTATATTTAATGACATTGCAGAAGGGACTTTAATTATTCTTTCTTGTTTTTTAACTTCCAAGCAGGAAATTCTCCTCTGACTTCAGCAGCCTCTTGCAGGTGTTGTCACTAACTCATGTCCCAGGGCCAGAGCTCTTTGCCATTGTTCCTTGGCAGGTGGGCTGTTCCTTGGGATCCTACAGGAGGAGCAGGGTAAGGAATGGGGAGTGTCCCCTGGCTGTGCAGAGGTTTTGTGGGGCTCTTTAGAGCTGTAAAATCCATGGAAGGTTCAATGACTGCCCGTGCAAGAGCCACCAGCACATCCCTTGATCCTTGGCACGCTGTAAAGAGCAGGATGTTTCCTGGCAGGGCAAGAGAGGGATTTGATGGATGAGGAGAACAAAGCCCATCCTTGCCCAGGTCCTTGGCAGCCTCTGAGTCACCTGGAATATCCAATAAAATCTGGGGACAGCCTCCAGCTCCCAGCAGCTGCAGCCTCAGCTGGGACCTGAGCTGGAATCCCTGCAGGAGCAGGGGCTGGAAAAGCTTTGTCCCAGCACCAGGCAGCTCCCAGCCCCCCTCACCCTTCCTTCCTGCCCTCCCAAAGTGCCATCCTTGCAATCTCTTCCAATAATTGTGTTTTCCCTGGATTACAGCCCCAGTAATACAATTAAGCCTAAATAATACAGATGAAGTGGGGAATAATTTGATTTGCCAACTAATGTTTGAGTCAAGTTTTTTTTTTTTTTTCCCTGTTTTCCTGAATCTACAGTTGACAAATCCCGCAACCATTCCCCTCTCCCTGTCCTTCAGTGAGACATGGACACAGAGGAATGATTCATCACAGGGGTTGGATCCAGCCTGCTGAAAGCCACGGATGTTTGTGTTGGTTTATGCATGGAAGGGGTGGGATCCCCCTGGGAGCTCCTCGAGGCAGTGAAAGGGATTGTCTTGGATAATCAAAGACAATGAGGGAAAGTGGGGTCAATGATCCGTTTGACAAAAGCAGAAGGCAGAGGATGCACGGAGCAATTCCAGAGCTGGGGATGTGACAAGAGGCTGCTGCCGGGAGCCATCTGGCCAGAAGGGAGAGGGGGAGCACCAGCCTGTGGAATGGGCACCTTGGGAACCGGTGCCTTCACACCTGGAGCCTCCAGGCACGACCCGGCCCTGCTCGGGGCCACTCTGAGAGTTCCCGGGGACAGAATGGGACATTCCATGGGACAGAGCCACTGCTGGCCCCCAAAGACATGAAAAAACCCTTTGGAACAGCAGGTGCAGGTGTTGGGGTGTGAGGTGCTTTTCCAGGAGCTGACTGGCTGGAGATAGACCTGGTGAGTGGTTTCAGAAGGATTTTGCAGGGAGTCACTCAGGGTCAGGGCTTTGGAACGTTCTGCTGCTCTTTTCCATTTGCAAAGGGTAAAAATATGAGAGAGGAGCTGGAACAACCTGTGTAAATAAGGAATAAGAAAGGAAAAATAAAACTGCAGGGAGCAGCTTCCTCCCGGGCTCTTTTCTCTGCCTTTTTTAGGCAAATCTGCTGCTGGCCCTCAGCACCTCCCAGCTGCCTCTAAGCCATGCTGTCCCAGCAAGCCAGGAACCAGTTCATGCTCAGGCTGCACCTGGGGATGAGCTGGTTCCCAGGAATATGAGGGATCTCTGCATAAAAGCAAAGCAGCAGGGGCCAGGCTGGGCCAGCTCTGGAGTGGGCTCTGGTGGAATAGTTCCTAAATCCTTTTTATTCCTGGTTTACTAAAAGATGCTAAGAAAAAAACAAAAATATGTGGCTTTGGGTGGCTGCCCCAAGTTCAGAGTCCAGCCTGCCTTGATATCCCATTTATTTGGAAGAGTCAGTGCTGGTCCAGGCCACGTTCCTGCCTCCATCCCAGGCAGAGCAGCAGTCAGGATTAGGTGATGGCAGGGGAAAGTCCAGGATGCTTCATTCCAAGTAGATGTGCTCTCCAGGCTGCCAGACAGGGAAGGAAATTGAAAAAATAATCTCTTTCATGTGGGTTTTGGTCCTTGTTGAAAGGAGTCAGGCTGGGATTAACTGTCCCACTGGAGAAGGGCCGTGGAGCAGGAGCTCTCCTGATGGAGTGGAGCCGTGGGAGGGCAGGGAGCTGGGGGGCATTCCAGGGGATTTCCCACTGCTCCCAGTGTGCAGCAGGCAGGGCTCTCTCTGCCAGGCCTGGTTTTCCATGTTCTGGAAAAGCCCAAGGCCGGGCCTGGAGCTTTGTGGGCTCTGGAAAAGCTGGAGCAGCCCCTGTGCTGAGGAGGACACAGGAGCTGCTGGGGGCTCTGTCTGGGACAGCCCTGTGTCCCTCTGCTGTGCTGGTGCTGTCCCCACACCCAGCTCACCCCAGCAGAGAGAAAATCCCAGGGTCTGGACAGGCACAGCTCAGGAAGAGCCTGTTCTGAAGGGAGATGGATGCGGCTGTGCTCCTCAGGAGGACAAGGTGATTCCTTGGAGGACAGAATTCACAGAATTCACAGAACCACTGGGTTGGAAGAGACCTTCAAGATCATCAAGTCCAACCCAGCCCCAACACCTCAACTAAACCCTGGCACCCAGTGCCACATCCAGGCTTTGTTAAACACATCCAGGGATGGTGACTCCACCACCTCCCCAGGCAGCCATTCCAGAACTTTATCACTCTTTCTGTGAAAAACTTTTTCCTAATATCCAACCTGCATCTCCCTTGATGCAGCTTGAGACTGTGTCCTCTGTTCTGTCAGTGCTGCCTGGAGAAAGAGCCCAATCCCACCTGAGCACAGGCACCTTTCCGGGAACAATTGTTCCCTGTCCACAGCAGGGAGTTGGAATGAGATGATCCTTAAGGTCCCTCCCAGCCCAAAGCAGTCTGTGATTCCATGACAAGGGAGCTCAGCTGTGCATGGATGGAAGAGGCTCAGAGCCAAGGAAAGGTGCTTGGGAAAGCCTGAGCTGTTCCCTGATGGAGGTGCAGGGAGGGTGCTGATGTCCCAGAACATCTGCCTGGGATTCTAAGTGTGGCTCAGGGCTCTTCTGTCACTTAGGCTTGGCTTAAAAACGATGTGTGTTCCCCCTCATCCAGCTACAGCCGGGAAATATCCCAGAGCAGCGTGGGGAGGGAGTGAAATGGAGCTTGGAGGAGGGACGGGGAGGTTCCCCAGCAGGAACTCGCTCCTGCCCGAGGCACAGAGTTCACGCTCAGCTCTCCAGAGAGTCCCGGCCACTGCAGCAGGGATGGAGGGTGTCCAACAGGGCTGCAATGATGGATGGGGAGCAGAATGAGGAGGAAAGGCTGAAATGAGCAGTTTCATCCCCTCAGGGGCTGTGCCAAAGCCCAGAACTCCTGCTTTTCCCTTGGCATCCGCGCTGGGAGCCGGAGCTCTGCAGAACAAAGCGGCCTCCAGGGCTCATCCTGTGATTCCTGGGGTGGGCTGGGGGTGACCCAGGGCCTGTCCGAGCAAACACCAGCTCTGATGGACACATTCCAGCCCCTCCATGTCCGAGGCTGTTCCATGTGAGGATCAGGAGTGTGATCCCATCCCAAACACCGACCGAGTGCGCTGGGAGCACGGCTCTGCAGCGCTGGAGCCAGGAACTGGCTGGGTTTGTGAACACAAGGTATCAATTCTCTGTCCTCCCTCCAGGCTGGAGCTGCTCCCTCCTTCCCAGCACAAACACCTGTGGTGCTCTGCACTTGCTCCCCACCCCAGCTCTCATCAGCAGAGCCCTCCCAGCCAGGCCTGGATGGATTTCCCAAAGGAGCAGAGCCCTGGGGCCCTGCAGCTGGGTACCATGGATTAACAGCCACAAGGGACAGCTCTGCCAGCTGGGGACACCTGGGAACCTCCCCAGCTGAATGTCACCACTGTCCCGTGCTGGGGGAAGCAGGGGAGGGTGTGGGACAGCGCCGTGCACCAGGGACATGGAGCTCCTCAGCAAAGGCGTGACCGAAGGAGCCCAAATCCCTCAGTCCTCCCCCACACCCATGGCCAAACATTCCTCAGCCCCTTCTCACCTTGGAGCTCCAGGAAGGCTGGAGGGGGATCCCAGAGCTTTGTCCATGCTGTGGTCCAAGAAAGGGGCTGGAGGCACAGCAGGATTTGTCCTCCAGCCAGGACCAAACTTCTCCCTCCATGGCAGCTGCTGTCCCTCCCATTTTCCTCCTGGCAGCTAAGTTGTTAATAAGCCTCCTTTTCTCAGAGTCCATTGAAATGACTATTTTAAAACAACTACAGATGTGCTAAATTGGCTCAGCATAATAGGATGAGATGGAGAATAAAGGTTTCCCCAGTGGGCTGTCGCCAGCACAGGTAATTTATTACCTGGGTGGCTAATTACACGCTTCCCAGCTTTCCAGGGTGAAAACATCTTGATATTTCCTAGTTAAGGAGCCCTGACACGAGTGAAATGACCAGACATGTGAATAGGAAACATGGTGATGAAGTACCTGCGAGCTGAAGAATGCAAAGGAAAAGGCATTCTGCAGCCAGGAAAAATGAACTGTGGGATTTCCCCCAGCACCTTGGGGGAGCGGGGAAGGGCTGCACCCCTCCAACCCCAGCCAATTCCTGCACTTTCTGCAGGAAAACGGCTGCTAACTGAATTCCAAGCTGGAGAAAAAAAAAAAAAAAACACCCTCCTGTAAAACAGAGAGGAGAAAGAATTTCATGAGTTCTGCACAAGCACTCCTGAGCTTTAGGGGCTGTGGGAAGGGGAAAGCTCTGCAGTCCTTCCCTCTGCCTGGGGCTGGCAGCACCCCCTGGCCCTGCTGATGGATATTCCTCCCCACCAGACATCCAGGAAGGAGAAGCTCGTGTATGAGAAGCTCCCTCATTCCAGGACAACCCTCCCATCTCCAGCTCCTCTCCACCCTGAGGAATCACCCCTTACCCTGGTGCATTCTGAGCAGTGCAGGTAGGAAACACATCTCCATTATCTTCTGGTTTGTTATTTGATTATAAAATGCGATGTTTGCTTGGTTCATGGTTTTGAGACAAGGTATCCTATAAAATACACACTCTGTGAACACAGCAAATGGCCCAATTTTCCCAGGATTTAAAATCAATGGCCTGGAGCAAATCCCATCCAGGAGAAAGATGCCTGGTGGAAGTGCCTGTGGCAGCCCAGGGCTTCCAGCCCCAGCACAGGAGCTGGGGGCTCACAGAGGACTGGCAACAGCAGGGCCAAACAAAGCTTAGAAAAAGCGTTTCTTTTTCCCTGGACAAACTGGAGTGGTGGGAGTGGGTGGAGTTGTGGGATCAGTGCCTGCTGGGTGACCCATTCCTGTCACCAGCTTTGGCAGCTGCTCGTGGTGACCTGACCTTGTCCCACAGCCAGCAGAGGGGACAGAGCTCTGCCTGCTCCTGGGAGCTCACCCTGGGCTTGGATCTTCCCATGAGGACAGGAAATTATCTCAGCTAAAATGGAATCCAGGCTTCCAGAGCCCTGGGTGTTGTTTCAGCACCCAAAACCCGCCCATCTATGAGGATGTTCCTGGTTCTTCTCAGGTGTTTGCCCTTCAAGATCCCCCTGTTTACTGAAGGAAACTGTTCTGGAGCCAGCACAGCTGCCAAGGAAATCAAAGCAGGCAACTTTCCTGGAAGCCATGGGAAAATTCTGGAGCTCTTCTCTCTCCTGACTTTGCAGAGGTGGCAGGAACAGAGATGGCACCACCTGGGAAGAGTCCTGAGCTCCTCCCTGGCTCTCTGCAGTGGGGGAGAAGCAAACCCTGTTTTGTCTCTCCTGGGATCCCATTTCACAGCTGGCAGCAGGGAAGGATGGGGCTGGGTGGTGCCATGGCTGGGGGATGGATGCAGTTCCAGTGGTGCCCAAAATGTGGATCATAGAAACATTGGATGGTTGGGGTTGGAAAAGACCTTAAAGCTCCTCCAGTCCAACCCCTGCCGTGGGCAGGGACACCTCCCACTATGCCAGGTTGCTCCAAGCTCTGTCCAACCAGGCCTTGGACACTTCCAGGGATGTGAATCCTTTCTGGTAATTTTGGGATAAGATCCCATCTGCTGTCACCTTTTAACACTGAAATTCTGTGCATCCCCCAAAAAAATCCCCTGTATTTGTGTGATACGTGGGGCTGGGGTGATCCTGGGGAGTGTTGGGGATAAAGGGAAGATCAGGAGATGTTTGGGGTATAGAAGGGGCCTCAGTCCCACGGATAGAAGGGAGGGATGTGTGTGCATGGCTTTGGATCCGCAGCATCTCCCAAAGCTCGAGGTTTCTGCTTCTTTATCCTTCGACTTCTTCCTTAATGAGAAATTAATTAGCCTTGTAGTTCCTGCTTGGGAACTTGTAAACACTCAGCGCTGCCTGTTGCTCCCCCCACCTGGGTCCCACCCCCCTTCCCTGTAGTCCAAGATATCTGACAAAAACACTCCCGAACAAAGCGCGCCGGCTAATTCAGGGAATTATCGGGAAGCTGGAGCAGGGCTGAGATAATCGGCCGTAAATAGCGGCTGATTGCGCTTCCTCCGCGGCTGTCGCGGCTCCCTCCCACCCCCAGCGAGCGGATCGGGGCCACCGGGCCGGGAAGTGACCGGGCTGGGGATGTCCTGGATGCTCCTGTCGGGGATGGTGCTGCTGGCTCCATTGCCTCGCTTTTGGGAAAAAGAAAGGAAAAGCAGCGATTGCTTGGCGGTCCTGGTTGTGATGTCCCCAGCGCCATGTCCTCATTGTGATGTCCTCACTGTGATGTCCTCCCTGCCATGTCCTCCCTTCCTTGTCCTCCTCCCCCCTGGGCTCTGTGTTGTCCCCGGGCCACCCCTTGCCTTAAGCAGCTCCCGATGGTTCAGTCCCTGGGAGAGCAAGGTCAGCTCTGCAGCCCTTCACCAAACCCAGCCTGAGGAATTCCTGGGCTCTGCTGCTTCATCCCAGCCCTTCTCTAGCCTCTCCAAGTCCATCTTCATCCCTGCTCAGCAGAGAAGTGCACAGTGGAAGTTGAGCATCCTCAGGAACACATCCAGATCCATGGAAACATCTCTGACACTGCACAGGACCTGTGAGCAGGATGTGCTCCCAGAGCAGCCAGAGAGTAGCAAAAGAGGTGGGAACAAGGCTGGGAAAAGTGAGTTCAGCCCAGTGGATCACATTGCTGGGACATACTCTGGATCCATGGCAAGGAGCAGGGGAAGAATCATCTTTGTGCCAGGACCTCATTCATTTTCATTTTTCCAAAGGGAGAAGTTTAATTAGCAGGGAAATCATGGGATTAATTGTTGCAAATTTGGAAGACAATGAATGCTCTGAGGCCACAGGGCAGCAAAGAGCACGAGCTGTGTCCAAGCTCCATCACCAGGCAGTGATGGGGCACTTCCCACTCCCACTGAGCCAAGCAGGATGGACCCTGTATCCAAAGCCTGTGGATTTGATCCACTCCAGCAAA
The DNA here is from genome assembly GCA_013400575.1 of Peucedramus taeniatus. Classification (NCBI taxonomy): domain Eukaryota; kingdom Metazoa; phylum Chordata; class Aves; order Passeriformes; family Fringillidae; genus Peucedramus; species Peucedramus taeniatus. The sequence goes on from WBNO01023171.1 coordinate 771,783, forward strand.
ACCAGGCTGCTTTGCCCCAAAATCCCTGTCCCACCCTGCTGGTGGCACAGCTGTTGATGTGTCAAGGGACAGCTCTGCAGCCTTGAAGGCCAGCTCTGCTGCTGACACACTTTTCCCAGCACAGTCAGGGAACATCTGAGGAGTTTCCTACCCACAGGAGTTTCCTACCCACAGGAAGGTGGGTCCCACGAGCAGATTTTGTGGTGGGGAAGTCTCCTGATGCTTCCTGCTCCTTCCTCCTGTGCTGCTCAGCTGATGGGACAGAATGAGTTTGTGTCATTTCCTCAAGGAGGAAATGTGCTGTTCCAAAGAGGACTTGGAGCTCCTTCAGCAGTGAGTCATGACTTTGTGTATAAGCTAAACACTGGAGCAGAATCATAAATAAATAAAACTGCCTTCATAAACTGGAAATTAAACACATCCCGTCCTTGTTTGCGATGCACCATGATTCATGCTGCTGCTTCCTACTTCAAGGGTTATTTTAAACCAGGCTTTGCAGGCGCTTTGTGCCTTTTATCCATCCCTTGATTTACCCTGTGCTGCTGCTCGAGGAACATTGTTTGATATGATAACAAATTCCACCCTCATGTTCCCTCTCCTCGTGCAGTGTCCTTGCAGGGCTGGTGGCAGTGGCAGGTGTGAAGGCGCTGGGCTGGAGGCTGTGGGACATTCTGAGTTCACCAGGTCACCTCCCTCTCCACTCCAGGCTGGGGAAATGCTGCCTGGAGGAGGAGCCAGAGCTGGAATCTGCTCACACAGGGCTGACATCTCTTCCTGCTGGAAGTGCTGACCCCACGTATTCCACTCCCCAGCCCCTCTCCCCTCCTACCTATAGCAGCAGGCAAAGCTGTGTCAGGCACTTTATGACAGAATAGAATAATGGAATCACAAGATCCTCTGGGTTGGAAGTGGCTTTAAAGTTCATCTCAACCCCCTTCCACTATCCCAGGTGGCTCCAAACCTCATCCTACCTGGCCTTGGACACTTCCAGGGATGGGGCAGCCACGGCTTCTCTGGGTACCCTGTGTGCCAGGGCCTCCCCACTCTCTCTTATTTAAGATCAGACCTCATCAGCTATTATTTTTTTCTCACCAGGATGATTTCCAGCTGGATCAATTCCCAAGCCTGGCTCCTGAGGAACAGTGGGAGGAGCAGATGAGATGCCACCACAGTGGATCTGTCACCTAAAGGAGAGGTGGGAAACAGCCCAAACTCTTCTGTACAAAGCCTGTGCTCAGCTGCTCTGGGATCCCTCCTGTCTCAGGATCCCTCCTGCCCCAGGATTCCTCCTGTCCCAGGATTTCCCGCTGTCCTGTGATCCCTCCTGCCCTGCATTGGGCATCCCCTGTAGAAGCATAAATTACATGTGCAGAGAGGTGACAAGGTGCCTTGTACCCCAATCTCCCCCATCCTCCTCCTCACTCCAAATGGGATTTAGACACTGGATTAGACAAAAAAATGCCATTCCCACAGTGCCTGATCTGTCCCAAATTTTACATTTCAAGTGGGAGCTCAGAGCCACCCAGCCGAAACTCATCCTGTTCTGCCCTCACAGCTGTCCCCCAGCTGAGCCTTGTGGCAGCAGTGACACCACGGTGGGAGGCCCAGCAAGGATATTTTGGGATGTTTTGGATCCTAATCCTGCCCCACCAGCCCTGGCTCCGGGGTGTCTGTGGAGCTCTGGGCTCAGGCAGCTCTGAGGGCTCGCTGGGTGAATAGGTCACCTCAGGCATCTGGGGTCACCTTAGGGCTACCCTGCTCCTCATTTAGGCCAGGAAAAATAAGTCTGGCTCTGCCAGCCCCTGGGCTGTGAGGAGAAGTGGGCTGAGTGACCTGTGAGCCATCGGTGTCGTTTTCCAGGTGGGGTGTTCTCTTCCACTGCATGGAAGGGTTTGGACTGAGGCTGGAAAGAACCAGGCTGGATTCTCCTGGTGGGTGGTGCCAGGAGCCTTGGTGCACCCCAGAAGCTGGGAGGACAGAAAGGGCTTGGACACTTCACACTCATTCTCATTCTTCTCCTTTAATCCAGGTGTCCCCTTAAATCCAGGTATTTCCTCCTGCCTGTGCTGTACCCTAATCTCAAAGCACTGGGTTTGTCTTTTCCTTAACGCTGAGCCAGATCCTGTCTGTGATTCCACTGTGCTCAGAAACCTCAGAATTTCAGTGCAAAATGGTCCAACTCCCCTTCCCCAGTGAAATACCTGCAGTTCTCAGCTCCAACTCTCATTCTCCAGCTAAAAACCTGCAGTTCCCAGCTCCAGCTCTCTCTCACCAGTGAAATACCTGTGATTCCCTGTCTTGGCAGAGCTCAGCTGCTGGATCTGCTCCCTCCAAACCAGGCTGGAACACGTCAAACAGGAACGTTAACTGTTTTTCCAGCTGTCTGGAGCTCTCGACCCATAAAACACACGCTGATGTTAAACCTCCCCACCTCGCCAAGGAGATGCCAGTGATGCTGCGATTGCTGGGTTGTTTATTTTTAATTTTTTTTAAATGATTTTTAGAACTTGGAGGAAATCCCTGCCAGGGGTGATTCTTCTGCAGGTTGGGTGGGTGTCACTCACACAGGTAGGACCAAAGGCAAGTGAGGCCATTGCCAGCACAGCTCCAACAGGTGCCACCCTGGAGACAGAAGTCACAGAATACCAGAATGGTTTGGAAGGGATTTTGTAGATCATCCAGTTCCTCCCCCTGCTAGGCAGGGACACCCTCTACCATCCCAGGTTGCTCCAGGCCCTGTCCAACCTGGTCTGGGACACTTCCAGGGATGGGGCAGCCACAGCTTCTCTAGGAAAACCATTCCAAGGCCTCCCTACCCTCACAGACTCCAGATGGGGAGGTGGAAGAGCCCCAAACCTTGGATTCAGATTTGTCTGTTCCCTGCAGCAGCACTGAGATGCCTGAGGACCCCAGTCCATGCCAGTTGGTCCCAATTTTGGGTGGAATGGTGCATTAACTGGGCCAGTCTGAAACCAATTTGAGTCCATCTTTGAACCCGATTCCTCTCTGAGATTGTTTGGGATAGACCTGATCCTAGAGGGAGCAGCAGACAGAGCAGACTAAACATGCAATATTAAATAGCAAGTGCTAATATGAGAGCCATTAAACACGAGCCCTCTCCTGCCTCTGGAGCAGCTGGAACTGGGGCTGCTCTCCCACTGACAGATCCTGGTGCTACCGAAAGCCAGGCCAGCCACACGTGTATGGATCAAATTGCTGGAATGAAGGAGAAATTCCGTTTCCTGCTGCCAATCTTTCTGGCATTCCATCCTCTGCTCCTGCCCTCAGCAGAGGTACTTTTCCCTTGGGAGATGTGGGAAGGGGGAGTGTGGCTGTCCAGCTCCTGGCTCTGGGAAGGTTGGCAGGGAGGCTTCTCCTCCAGCCTGCTGGAAAATTAGAGAAATCTTATTTTGTTTTGGGATGAATCCAAGCAGTTTTAATGTCCTGGGAAGGCTCTGCTGGCCTTGCAAAAACTTCTCTCCTCCTCTCTCTCTCCCAAATTTTCAAAGCTACAGCAATGGGATAATCCAAGAGAGGGATCCTGGACGGTCACAGCAATGGGGAGTGGATGCAGAGCACCTGGGCTCAGGCCAGAGGTTTTCCTCTTTCATTCCAGTTGTGCTGGGAACAGCAGGGACAGGGAGGTGTTGATGGAGGAAATCACCCAGAGCAGCCTGAAAGGAAAATCCCCAAGCTGGATCCCTGTTTGCTCCACGCTTGTCCTGCACTTCCTCCACATCTCTCCCTCCCTCTGGGTGAAATTCCAGGAGAAACTGGGCAAGCATCAATAGCCAAGTTCCCCATGGGCTCTGTGGGCTGCAACAGTGAAGAAATGAGAGAAATCCTGACCCCATCCCTGAGCATGATTCCCATCCCATTGTCAGCAGCACTGGTGGTGTCGGATCCTTGCCCTTATCTGCTGAGCTTTTCCCCTTTCCTGGAGCCTCTTGATTATCACTTCGGAGCAAACCTTCCACTTGACTTAACATTAACCAATGTCCCATCCACATATCTGTAATTCCTTACAAATTAGCCAGGGACATGGATGGAGAGCCTGTCAGCCTTCCAGCCCTTCCCCTTTTGGGAATGGAAGTGGGGCCCCTCCTGGTGCTCCAAATCCATGCTCCCTCTGCTTCCTCCATTTCCTCCATGAGGTTCTGGAAAATATCCTTTCTTATTTCCTTTTCTTTCCTCTCGCTCTCTCATTGAAGGGATTTTTTGGGTGTTTCAGTGAGGCAGCATCCTGAGGAACCAACATCCCAGCTCTGCAGAGGTGAGGAATCTTCCCATGTCCTGCATCCCAAAAGATGGCACAGCCTGACTCTCCAAAGTGGCTCCTGCTGGCCCAGGAAGCAGCCAGCCCCCAGGGCAGGGGTGACCAGTGCTGGGACAGGAGGGGCAGAGCCAATCCAAGCCCTCCCAGGGCCCAGTTCCAGCAACCCTCTGCCTGCTCCATGGATTTCAGCTTAGGAACAAAACTGTGGGAAGGCAGATGGATTTGTCCAAGGGTTTTTGTGAGAAAACCTTCAAACACTGGGTTCTGGTTCTGTTGCTCCAGCATTGCAGCCTTCTGAGCAGAGAAGAGGCTCAGAATCTTCAAATCTTCCTGGAAGCATTCCTGTTGTCCAGCAATTCCCCCAGACTGTGGTTGTTCAGGATTCCTTTGTTCTGAGCTTCTCCATTTCCTTCAACCTCTCGAATTCCTGAGCACCAGCCACTGAGTACCTGCCATGGGAGCCTTGTTCCTGTCACCGAGCGCTGGAAGTGCTCCAGGAGGCTGTGGAAAATGAGGAATGGTCTGGGATGATCCCATGCAGAGAGGCCCTGAACTGATCCCAGAGTTATTAGAGCTGGAAGAAAGCTCCCCCAGCTCACCTGCTCCACTTTATCCTGCACATCAGGCTGGTAAACCATCCCTGTCAGATGTGTGCTTAGCCTTATCCTTGGATATCTCCGGGGAAAGCAATTCCGCAGCGTTCCACTGGCTGAACTCTTGTCAGAGCTATAAAGGTTTCCCTAATGTTTAACTTTCATTTTCTCCACTGCAACATAACCCCATTATGAGGCTTTGAGCTCCTGGATGGCTCCTTTCCCCTAAGTCCCCATTTCGAGGAGCTGGGAAGAGCTGGGATGAACTGACTCCCCCTTGGCTCTGACACAGTTCCAGCCAATTCCCTTTAATTTGAGTTAAGGTAGGCAGAGTTTATGGGATCAGAGCAGGTTTTAAACGGGCTTAGGCAACACTTGAATGTCCTCTTGTGAGATGAGCTGGGCTGTGCAGCTGCTGCCCTGGCTGTGTCTCCTTCCCCTGCCTTGGGAATGAGGAGGGAGTGACCCCCCTGAAGGGCAGGTGGGCACACAGGAGGTCACCAGATCCATGGGGAAGAGCAACAGTGGGGAAATGAAGTCTCAGAGGGATTTGAGGGTCCTGCTTGGGGGTCCCTCCCCTCTGTGCCCTCTGCACCAGCTCCCCTCCCTGTGGGCATCCACTCTGTCCTGGCATCCAGTGACTGGAGCGGGTGGGATGTGCAGGGACATCCCCATGTCCTGCCTGGAGAGAGGGGAATTTGCTGGATCCCAGCTCCCTTCCTTCAAAACCCCCTTTTTGGGCTCTTCCCAGCCCTGGCATATCCCAGGCTGCTGAGGAGGAGTGAAGGGGCAGGCAGGGGCTGCCTGGAGTAGGGATGAGGGGTGGGTGGGGGCTGCACTCCCCAAACTCATCCCGTGTCAGATGAGCTGGGACAGCTCCTGCGGTCCAAACCCCCAAGAGAGGAGACTGGAATGGAGCAGGGAAATGAGGAAATTCCAAACTCTCCCTAGATAAAAAAACTGGTGGGGAGGGTTTTTTTGGCAAATGAAGCAGTTCCCAAAGGCGGCATTTTGACAAGGATCCTCAATCCACTTGGAAGCACTTCCACGTGAGGACAAGGTGGAACTCAAGGCATCAACCTCCAGTTATTAACACGACTGCAGGATGAAGTAGGTCGATCCCCCCTGCCTGGTCCTGGAGGGGCTGAACTCATTTCCTGCCATCCCAGAGGCTATCAGAGATGGGGAGAGTGGGATGTAGGGATGGCACAGGGCAGAAATGGTGCTGGAATCCACCAGGTAGGGTTGGAAAAGCGTGGGAGTGGGGAACATGGGAAGGCAATGCCAGCAGGGCTGGGAGGGCAATTCTCTCCTTCCACCCACAGGCTCTCTTAAGCCCTCACCTGTCAATCATTCCCTTATTTCCATGAATCCTAAATCCACTTGCAGCTCCTTTCAATAAAACAGGAACACGCACCTTCCTGGAGTGAAACATATTAGAGCAGTTTGTCACCGCCTCATCCAGGAGGGATTAATTCCCAAATCATTTCCTGACATGTTTTATCGGCACTTATTAAAGCAGGAGCAGTGTTGGGCAATCCTTGGATAAACGGAGCCATAATTTAACACCTCCTCCGTCCTATTAGTGAGGAGCAGGATTTATTTTCTCAGTGCAACTTTAATTATGGAGAACACACGCAGGGGATGGAGGTGGCTGGATCCTGGAGGATGAGGATGAATCCCGTGGAGCACCCTGGGGCGAGACACAGGATCTTCCCAGAGCTGCTGACTCACCTGTGGTTGGCGTGTCTGGCTCCAGGTCTGCAGTGTGACCTTGGGATCTGGGCCTCCCAAAGGCTGTTGTGGTGTTGTAGGGAGATGTGGAGCACTGGGAATGCCAAGGCTGGCTGGGTGCCTGGCTCCCGTGCCCTGGGGGAGGCTGAGTTCTCCTGGCTCCCCATCGCTGCACCAGCAGCAGGAACCACTTTCCCAATGGAAAAGGAGTGCAGCCCCAAATCCCTGCTCAGCTGAGAAACTCAGAGTTGCCTGACTGGGTTCCCTGGAATTTGGCCACTTTGTGGCTCACTGGACTGAGAAAACTGGGAAAATCTGTGCTACCTCCATCCCTGCTTCTCTCTGAGGCTGGAATCCTTCCCTCAGTCTCTGCTCTTCCCAGTTGCTCTGAACACTTCCACTGCAGCTGGGAATTCTGCACAATCACCAAAAGCTCCAGACCCAGCTCAAAGGGCTCTCAGAGCACTTGGAATCACAGGGGTTGGGATTCCAGGTGGTTCCACAGGAGCATGGCTCTCTGGGTAGAGCCAGCTGTGATCCTGTCGGGATGCTGGAAAACAGCACCAGGGAGGTAGAGAAACGCCAGGAACTGACCCAGGGCCTTCTGGAAAAGCTGGATCCCTCCTTCCATGGTGGGAGTTAACGACTCTCCTGGCAAATATCACCGGGAGCTTGTCAGGAATCCTCACGTTCCCCCAAGCACCGCCGTGTTCCTGTTCTTTTCCATGAATTTATTTTTGGCTCTGGAAATTGTCTTTTAATTTCTGCACCTCGGTTCTCTGTCTGGGGGGTCTGAAGGCTGCCTCCTGCTCCTCAGTCATGTGCTGGTGAGGCAGGGATGTGTCCAATGGCTCTGGGAATGGGAATGCAGAATCAAGGCCCTTGGAATATCTGAGGACCTGTTCTTGCTGCCACCTCTCCAGGGAAATCTCCAGGGATGGTTGGCACTGGTGCCAAGGGATGCAGGAAAGGTGTCCCTGTGGAAAGGCTGGGATAGAGAGGTGCTGGAGCAGCAAGGGCTTGGGATGCTCCTCAAGGATCACTGCAAGCTGCCAGGAGAAATCAGCTGGATGCATCCACTGCTCCCCTGCAGCCACTGCCATTCCAGGCCCAATCACGGATCGGGAGAAATAATAATTCCTTATTAAACTCCAAATTCCAGAGCAGTTTGGGGCAGGGAAGGAGTGCAGAGGGAGGAGATGCTGGAACACCTCGGGCTGATGTCATTCCTTGCAGTTGGGAGCAGGAGAAACACAATCCAATTCTGTTCCCCCCTTGCAGAACAACAGGGAAAGTCCCCAAGGGAAGATTGGAAAAAGCGGAACAACAACAACCAACCCAAAGAACTCCAAACTGAGAGAGGAGGGGGGAAAAAATAGAAGGAAGAAAGAAAAAAAAAAAAAAAAAAAGGCCAGACAAACCCACCCCCTTGAAGTGTACCCTCAGTGTGGAACAGTTTTCCTCTTCCCCCACTTCCCCCAGCCCCAGCCGGGCTCCTGAAGCCATAAAATCCGAGTTTGTGGCGTGTTCAATCGATTATTCCCCGAACACCCCTGCTTTGGAGACAGGTAATTCATTTCAGCCCCTCTATGGCTACATGCAAAGAAAAAAAAAATCCCCTTTTCCTTTCTTCCCATGCTGCTTCCAGCCCTTTCTCTGCCCCTTTGTTCCCTCCTCCCCTTCTCCATGCCCCCAGACACGAGTGATTCCCAGGGAAAGGTGCTGCCATTCCCACAGTGAAACCCAAAGCAGGTAATGACTTTCTCACCCCATCCATACTGCTCCAGAAACTCCTGCCCCTCCAGCTGCATCCCTTTATTTCTGAGAGGCCAGGGGGAGGGGGGGATGTGCCAGCCCCCTGCGATTCCCTCTCCTCCAAGGCCTCTCCATAAAAAATAGAGGAGGAAGATATAAAGGGAGCAAGTGTTTGCAGGGATAGGGTTTCCATGAGGTGGAGTGTTTGGGAAGCAGAGGCTCTTTGGTGTCCGGGAAGGAGCAGGTTCCTGACACCCCGCTGTGCTCTCCATATGGGATCTGCAGGCAGGATGGCTCGTCTGCTGCTGCCAGCTCTGGGGAAAACATCATGGAATCATCATGGAATGGTTTGTGTTAGAAAGAACCTTAAAGCTCATCTCATTCCCATCCCCTGCTATGGGCAGGGACACCTTCCACTAGCCCAGGTTGCTCCAAGCCCCTTCCAGCCTGGACTTGGACCCTTCCAGGGATGGGCAGCCACAGCTTCTCTGGGCACCCTGTGCCAGGGCCTCACCATCCCCACAGGGAACAATTTCTTCCCAATATCCAATCTAAATATCCTCTTTTCGTTTGAAACAATTCCCCCTTTCCTATGACCATCTGCCCATGTAAAAGCTGATCTCCAAGGAGAAAGGAGGAGCTGGATTGGGCACTCACTGGAATTTGGCCACTTCCCTGGGAAGCCTTGGCTGCTGATGGTCCCAAGTTGCGGTGCTGGGCCCAGCTTAGCCCAGGCCCAGCCACCGTGTCCAGCTTTGTGCCAGCTGCTCTCCCTGCCCTCAAGACAGCCACACCTTGGGGCCAAGGTCTGGAATGAGGAGAACCAGGTTTAGAGCTTGGCATCTGGAAGGAAACAGAGATTTGTTGGGATCTCGTCTGTTCCAGCTACTGGGAGAAGCAGAGCTCAGCTCAGTGCACCCAGGGCTCCTCTCCTCCCTCACCAAGCAGCGTCATGTCCAAGGGCTGCTCCTGACCCTGGGAGTGGCAGCCTGGAACAGGGACAGGCTGTGGTCAGATGCTCCAGAGCAGGGGCAGGGCTGGGACACCCCAGTCCCTGTTCCCAGTTCTCTGTCACTCCCTGTGAATGATCTTCGCAGAGCTCTGGAAATCCGAGTGCGGATGAGCAGCTTTGAAGGGCTCTGGAACACGGTTTATGGGATTACACCTGGGCTCACCTGACTTCACAAGGGTTTTCATCCTAATGCGTGCTGGCTTCCCGGGAAAAGAGGAGATTACCCAGCACTGACAGCTTTGCTGGCAAAGCCTCCTGCACTGGGACACTCTTCCATCAAAACAGGGGGTGCAGGTGCTGCCAGCCCACAGCCCCAGGCTGGGAATTCAAGCACAAGCACATTTCTATCTGAGGAACCCAGGGGCAGCAGGAATATTTCGGTCACCGAGCCCGAAATATGTTTGGAGATGTTTCAGACCAAGGTCAAAGCTCATCAGTGCTCCCTCCCCGCTCTGACTACTCCCACTCTTCCCTGTTCTCCTCCAAAGGACTGCTCCTGGATCCCCTTTTCCATGTGCTCCACTTTTTCATTTTCCCCACTCTGCTCTGGTAGGCCCTCAGCTGCTCCCAGCCCTGGGCCACTGTCACAGACCTCCTACTTCCCAAAGAAACCCAACAGAGCCAGAGGAGCAGCTGCAGCCCTGGTTTAACTGGAATGAGGAGCCCATGGCAAAGCTGGCAGCAGCATTTCCATTTCCCAGAGCCTGGGATGGCTCTGAAAGGCTCAGTGGCCACAGGACTTTGAAGGGTCTCTGGTCTCTGGTGCTCAGGAGCCATCCCAGCTCTTGCTGGGTTTCCTGATGGACTCTGCAAGACTCTCATGTGCTCCTGAAAATCTGCAGCAGCTCTGCCCGAGGCAAATTCCCACCCATCTAAACAGGGATGCTGAGGAAGGAGCTGGCACCCTCTGAAGCAGCCCCTGAGGAAAAAGGGAACGTTGCTGACAGTTCTGAGGATGCCTGGCTCCCACACACCACTTCTTCTGATTAGCTTTGAAACATATTTGATCTGGGGGATTCAGTTTATTCCTGCAGAAATCCCTCCTGCCTGGTGCGGGGAGAACTGCGCCATTCCCACCACCGAGGATCCCTGTCCCCATCCTCCCCACACACCACGGGTATCTGCCAGGTCCACGTGGGAAGGCCACCAGAGGAGGAGCTGTGGCTCCAGCTCTGCTCACGGGAACATGTGGGTCACGCTCAGCGTTCCCTGCCCTGTGTGGGGGAAAGGAGTGGGAACTCCCTTCTGGCAGCAGCAAAACCTGGATTGGTGTTGAGCTCAGGGAATAAATCCCACTGTGGAACTCTCCAAAGACTTTCCTGCTCCCAGCAGCTCTCAGTTCCTGCCATGAAGCAGGGCTTGTGTTGACTGGAATGGGGAAAGGTCTGTGGGTTCTTCATGGCTGTGTCATGGGGGGGGGGGGGGGGGGGGTCTATTTTCCAATGGGATGAGTTAAACATCACTGTGGACCCCAAAGTCTGACTCCTACAAGTACTAAAATGAGATGAGCTGCTCCCACTTTATTTTCTCTAACACTGAGCATTATCTCTACCAGCTGCACACAGCAAAAGCATTAACTAGGCAAAGAAAAACGGCCTGGTGGGTGTCAGGAAAAGGAATTTCCTATTCCCTGAATGGAGTGTGGAGCTGGGCCTTGGCCTGGGCTGCAGCACCTTCCTCGCAGTGACCTGTGTGACAGCTCTGCCGGGCTGTGGGATCCCCTCCTGCCATCCCACAGTCCCATGTCCCTGGCTCCCATCCACTAGCCTGGATCAGCTGCTGCCAGCTGAGCTGGGATGCTCAACTCGGCTCGGCTCAGCTCGGCTCAGCTCATTCAATGGTAATTTCCCATGAGGAGCTCCCAGCTCTCCCATTTCTCTTCCCACCAGCCCAGCCTTTGGCTTAGACTTGCAAATGACAAATTACGCTTTTCCCTCTAATTCCAGCTTCGCTGGCATCCTCCACCGGCACAGAAAGCAGCAGGATCTGAGCAGGCAGCGGGAGGTCGGCGTCTCCTCTGCTCCGGCTCCCTCCCCCTGCCTTAATTGCAGCCTAACGTGGGTTTGAGGTGTATTAAACACACAAATTATCCTGCAAAGCCTCGGGAAGTGCTGCTTCCCCAGGCCTCTAATGGGAGCTGACAGAGCAACCAGAGGAGCTGTAAACGGCACGGCTGTGTCAGGGATGGCTCTGGCGAGTGATCCCCGTGCCGGGCTGGCACCGGGGCTGGCACCGCGTCCCCTCATCGTCCTCGCCACGGTCCCCCTGCTCCGGGGCATCGCGGAGAACCAGGGGCTCTTGGCAAAGGCTCCCGCAGCTGCACCTGCGCTGCCGCTGGAGCGCTGCTGATGGATTGGAGGGAGTTCAGAGGAGAAGCAGGAACACAATCAAGGAGCTGCAGGGCAGGATTTGTACGGCGACTTTAAAGGGGCGGCGTGACGGCAACGAGAACAAGCACTCGAGCACGCCGGGGTTTAATCTCGGGCTCAGACAAAGCTGATGCGAACCAGGAGCAGATTGAACATCCTCACGAGGGAAAATCCACCTCCACCGGCAGCAGGAGCGATGGAGAGCCATCGGGAGCATCCTCCGGGAATGATGGAGAACCATCAGGAGCATCCTCCGGGAATGATGGAGAGCCATCGGGAGCATCCTCTGGGAATGATGGAGAGCCATCGGGAGCATCCTCTGGGAATGATGGAGAGCCATCGGGAGCATCCTCCGGGAATGATGGAGAGCCATCGGGAGCATCCTCCGGGAACGAGGGAGAGCCATCGGGAGCATCCTCTGGGAATGATGGAGAGCCATCGGGAGCATCCTCTGGGAATGATGGAGAGCCATCGGGAGCATCCTCCAGGCTCAAACACCGAGCACGGAGGGAGGGAGAGCAAGGGAGGCGTTCGGGTGAGCCCATGGGCTGTAAGGGGTGATGGAAAAGCTTGGGAATGAGAACAGGAAAACACAGGCTGAACAGCAGGGAAATGCTGCCAGCAGGGCAGCACAGGGATCAGGGAATGTTGCTGTCCCAGAGCAGGAGGGATGACCTGGTGTGTCCTAACCCGGATTTGATCACTCTGCTCCCAGCTCCGCTCCCAGCTCTCTCTCCAAGGAGGAAGATGAAGCCCAACAGCCTAAATAAAGCCCAGCCTGGCACAGGTGAAAGCACTGGGAGGGACAGAGGTTTGTAGGGAAAATCTGCTCTCTGTGGCCCAGTGAGGGGCAGCCACTCTCCAGATGCCCATGGAAGCAGATATGGAATGCTCTGCCCAACAAGAATCCAACAGATCAGGGGAAATGGAAAAAAAAGTCTTATTTTCCCAGGTCTCTCATCTCCAGCTGCACCAAGGACTAAGGGAGAAAGATAAATGTGGATGCAGGCAGAGGGATCAGGGCATGGCTGAGGGCTGCAGGAAGATTTAGAGCATTGAAGTCCAAAGGCAGGGCTGGATCATCACACGGGGAAAGAAAAATCCCTGGGAGTGGAGATCACGTTAAACAATGTGTTGTAATAAGTGTTTTATGCTTTAGAGGAGGAGAGAGAACAGTGAAATCCCCTGTAAGAGCTAATTACTGCAAATTCCTTTTCAATAAAACAAGACCAAAAAAAATCCTCTCTTAACGGAAAAATCCATTTAAGGCTCAGCTGAGGTAACCCCGGCTCACATCCTGGAGCAGCATTCCTGGGAATCAAACAGGATTTAACTGGAGCTTGGCATGACCAGCCCAGCTCCTCAGGGAGCCCAGGTGTTGGGGTGAAGGTCTGCAGGGAGAGGGTGATCTCTGGACACCAAAATCCTGGGGGAAAGGCTTTATTGTGTTGGTGGTCGTGTGGAAAGTCACCATGAACTTCTTTGGGAGGATGTGGCAGGGATTTTGGGAATGGGAATGGCAGGAACTCGCAGACACCTCTGCTCTGGTGACTTTTCATGGCACCTCCCCAGCAGTTTCAGGCCACTGGTGATGTGTGATCACAGAAAGAGACAGTGGGATGTCCCCAGCCTGTGCTGCTGCCTCCCCCAGCCCCACACGACCTCTGTTGCCTCTCCCAGTCCAACCCAATTAAAATAAAATAAAGCCCTGGATTGGGAGAGGATTTGCCTCTGTCCCTGACACTCTGCATTTCCTGCCATTTGGAATGGGGCCACTTTGGTGGATTTCTTGCACATGGGAGCAATAGATTGAATTACACCAATGTCCAGTGCTGAGCAGAGAGACATTTCTTTTCCACATGTTCCTGCAGCTGCGTGACCCCAGGAAACCCAACGGTGGGGTCTGTCTTGGAGACAAATAGGGATTGTTTTGTGTCCATGTGGAAATTCTCCCTCCCCCTTGGCTCCCCCTGTGTGTATGAGTGTGGACGGGGGGGGATCATTCCCCACCAGACACGTTCACATCCCAAACAGCACAAACTCAGGATATTTCTCCACCACAAACCCACAGGGTGGGAATGCAGCTCAGGAGCCCCCAGACAGGAGAGCTGTGGCTGCCCAAGGAAGGGCTGGGAGGCTCCTGGCAGAGGACAAATCCACAGCTGGATGGGGCTGCCGTGGATTGCTCCATGTGGTCAAGGAGCCACCACTCCACTCCCCACCACCAGCCTGTCCCAAACTGGGGCTGGAAGAGGGGGCAGGCAAAGAGGGGATGGAGGATGCTCATGAGAGTGGGATGCTCAAGTCCTGACGTTCTGGGCAGTGGAATGCTCCTGTAAGTGGGATGCTCCTGTCAGTGGGATGCTCCTGTCAGTGGGATGCTGGTGGCAGCAATATCCCCGAACCCTCCCTGCTCAGTACCTCAATGTTGGTAAGAGCTAGGGCTGTCATGAATATAAAAGCAGGGTGAAATGGATTTCCTTTTTTGTTTGTTTTGCCTTAAAGAAAACTGTAGGGTAAAGGGAACTGTTTGTAGGGTAGGAACCTGTTGGATGCAGAGCATCGCTACCCAAAGACCTCCTTCCCAACCAGTTTTCCCAGCTGCTGGCACAAATCTGGATCTCCAACAGCATTTCACAAGCAGCAACTCAGGCAAAGCCCAGGAAAGCCTGGAGCAAGGCATGGAGCCTCCCAGGAAATCAAAGACTGCTGGATTCCAGTGCTATCTCTGGGATGATGCGAGGTCAGGGAGCACCAGTGCCTTCAGGTCCTGTTCCCACATCTCTGCAGGTGCCAAGCTCCAGCTAAAGCTCCTCAGCCCTGTGGGGATCCAGCAACATCCAATGGCATCCACAGCATCCAACCACATCCATAGCATCCAACGGCATCCACAGCATCACCACTGGGATCAGGGAGGCCGATGGGATCCCCGTGGACCATGGTGTGCAGGATGAGGAGGGCAGGGAACATCTGGCTGGGTAAGGAGCTGAGCTGCTCCACATCCCGGGAATCTGAGGCTGTGGGATCAGCTGCTGAGCCCCGGGAGCTGCCGGAGGAGGAGCCTCTGGCTGCACTATCCCTGGCACAGCACTTGCAGCGTGTCTATAAATAGGAGTTTTAAGCACAGCAATTAATCACGGAGCGCTACTGTCCATGGGCTGGGCTGGGCTTTAATGGGGATGTGAGTCCAACATTCCCTGGGTTTACCAATCCAGCCTCCCTGGACAAACACAGCTTTGGGGATCCTTCCAAGTGGCACTTTGAGCTGCAGTGTGAGCTTGGGTTGTTGTGGTTTAACAAGTGACCAGGCACCAGCTGAGCTGCCAAAGGCATCGTGGTGTCACCGGCACGTGTGACCCTCGTGGGCTGGCGTTGGCAGCAGGGTCAGCTCGGATTCCTTGGCATTGGCAGCTGAGGAGCAGGAGGATCACAAGCAGTGTCAGACTGTGGAGGTCCATCCTCCCCCAGCCTGGAAAGGGTGTATCACCCACTGTGAACCCCTAGATATACTGGAATGGCTTTAAACTAAAGGAGGAGAGATTGGATGGGATGTTAGAATGGAATTCTTCTCTGTGAGGGTGGGGAGGTGTTGGAACAGACTGTCCAGAGAAGCTGTGCCTGCCCCATCCCTGGAAGTGTCCAAGGTCAGGTTGGACAGGGCTTGGAACAACCTGGGCTAGTGGAAGGTGTCCCTGCCTGTGGCAAGGGGTGGGGTTGGATGGGATTTAAGGTCCCTTCCAATCCTAACCATCTTATGGCTCTGTGCATCCCTGACCCTCGAGCTCCCTGTAAATCCAAGCCCTTCTTCCGAGCCTGGGCCCACCAATATCCATCTCTTCTTGCCTAGAAGAAGGAGAAGGTGACTCCTTGCCGCAAATCCAAGCGGGGGCAGTGCCCGCCCTGCGCTCAGCCCTTGGGCGCGTTTGGGGCCGTGCTCAAGAAGGGTCGGGAGGAGCCTGAACCGGGCGGGGCCGTGGGATCCGTGCTGGGTCTGTCCTGCTGGGAAGTCGCTTTTAGCTGCGGGTCCAGGCAGGGCCATATTGGGTTCAGTCTGTTGTGCAAAACACTCCGGCAGTGCGTGCAATCTGTGCTCCCCCGCCTGACGAGAAATGCTAATTGTGTGCGAAGGAGCTGCCAAGAGCCCGCAGTATTCCCGGGAAAGGGGGGGTTATTGGGATTGTTCCCATTGTTCTGGCAGCTGCGGCACAGCCAGCCGGGCTGGGCACGGGAGCAGGGCAGGGGCGAGCGGCTCTCCCTGCCCGGAGCTCGCCCATGGCACGGGATGGGATCAGGGAGCGCTGGGATGGATCCTGCCTGTGCTGAGCGGGAGGGGTGGGCACAGCGTTTCTTCTTGGGCTGAAAGTGTCAGTTTTGCATAAAATATGAAGTGAAAATTCTTCTCCCTTCAGTTACTCCCTCGTCTGCCAGCCCGTGCTGGTGCCTGCGTGCTGCTGCTTCCCGGCCTGGAGCCAGAGCTTCCCGAGGGCTGGAGGCAGCAGGATCTCCAGGGCAGAGGTACAGGGACCTCACTGTGCCAGGGGACCTGTCCTGGTGCAGGTGTTGCTTGTAGGAAACAGGGTTTGCATCTCCGGGGTTGGTTCCTGCCAGGGATGAGGAGAGCAGAGGGAAGGGGGTGGAGGAACCAAGAGAGGATTTCTTTGCAGAGACCCAAAGCAGCAGGCAAGCCTGAACACCACCAGAAGAAGAAACTCCTCCAATTCCCAGTGATCCGAGTGAGCTGGAAAAAAATAAAGCAGGAGAATGATGGCTCTGGTTTGATTTATAAACAGAGCAAAAGCCCCACATGGTGTGAAAATGTGGTGCTTTGCTGGGCTTTGCTGGAGAAAATCAAGGCCCTGTTTTGCAGAACCACAGAATCACAGAATCCCAGAGTGGTTTGGATTGGAAACAACCTTAAAGCTCATCCAGTGCCACCCCTGCCATGAGAAGGGACACCTTCCACTCTCCCAGGTTGCTCCAAGCCCCATCCAACCTGGCCTTGGACACTTCCAGAGATGGTGCAGCCACAGCTTCTCTGTGCAGTCTGTTCCAGCATCTCCCCTCTCTCCCAGTAAATCATCCTGACTTCTCCCTCATGGGTTGGGAAACAAGCAGGAGCCTTGATGGATTCAGTGTTTTTCCCTCTCTGTCCTTCCTCACTAATTTGCAGCAAAGGAACCAGATAAAGTTTGATAACTTGGAAGGGGAGAGAGCGAGGGAGAAGCTGCCCCAGCCGCCTGCTCCCGGTGCTCCCCCCACTTCCAGGGAGGATAAATGAAGTGCTCTCCATTCCCTGCTCGTCTGCCACCCTCCAGTGAGTCTGTCATGGGCTCATCTGTGTCTAAATTAGCTTTGCACAGCAACGCCGTGTACAATTATTGCTGTCAGTCTTTGATCTGACCAGTTTATCTCATCAGCTTGTCAAGCTTCATTCTCCAACCTTTCTCTCCTTGGTGCAGCCACCAGAGCTGCCTGGGCTCCCTTGGAAGAGGCTCTGGGCTCTCACGGAGCTCCCGAGGGATTCATAAAAGCTTGCAGCCAGAAAAATGGGTTACAACAATCCTGGCAAGATGGAACAGAGCAGCAGAATTCCTGCCATTTCCGGGCCGTTCCTCATTCAGAACCAGGGAATGACATTTTTTGGGATTGGCACGTGGCAGGGGACCCACTGCTTGGAGCGTGGTGACATCAGTTCCATGGGATTCTCCCAACAGCCGTGCTTGACATTCCGGCTTCTGCTGCGAGGGCTCATGGAAAAAGCATTTCCATTGTCTGGGACTTCTTGTGCTCTCTTGCACGAGGGCTGCTGGGAAGGGAACCCCAAAGGGATGCAGCTGGGATGGATTAATTAGGGATTCCAAGGAATGGTCACCCCAATCCTTTCAGCATCTTATTGCAGCTCCAGGTGTCCCACAGCTTTCACCGAGGGGGAGTCCTGTGGGAGGGAGGCACCCGAGGCCGTGGGAGATGCAGGGTGAAGGATGGGATCCTGGGAGGGTGCCAAGCTTCCCAAGGGATGCTCATCCCTCAGCCAGGTGCCACAGGGGGTGCTTCCCAATCCTGCCGAGCAACGTTGGACACACAGCCCTGTCGTGGCCTGCTGCACCTTCCCAAGGCTTCTATCCCACCTCCCAATTCCTGCTGCACCTTCCCAAGGCTTCTATCCCACCTCCCAATTCCTGCTGCACCTTCCCAAGGCTTCCTCCCCACTTCGTGCTACCTGCCCAGCAGATACTCTCCTCCAGAATTCTCTCCCCTCCCTCCTTCCCAGCTTCCCAGCGTTTCTCTGAGGCTGTAAAAATTCCTATATCCTGGAAAAGCAGATGGATGGACCTCTCTCCACCCTGGAGGTGTCACTCATCCTCTGCCACCACCCCAGGTGTGGCTCTGTGGTGTCCCCAACCTGCTCATGGATGGTGAAGACACATCCCCATCCCCCCAGTCCTCCTGCCTCACCCCCCTTCCTGCTGCTCTTTGATTTTTCTGCAGCTGGTTGTGACTCCTGGATCCCCACATCCTTATCTGTCCTCCTTCACTCCCAGAAGTCCTCTGGGTTGGAATTCTGTCTGCTCCAGCTCGTGAATATTCCGGACTCTGAAGTTTCCCAGCTCCAGATGTTCTGGCCAGACCAGAGGAAAAAAAAAAAAAAACCCACCCAAAAAAGCCTCAGCATTAATAAAAACCTTTTGAAAATCCCGAGTCCTATTGCGCAGCAGTGACATCATATCCGTGAAATATGAGCTGATGATGTCACAGCTGGGAAATGAGGGATGATTGTTCCTTCTTGGCACACGCTGCTGCTCGGGCCAGACCTGTTAAATAACTGCACATGGCCCATAAATGTGGAGATTAAACCCAGGAGTTGGGAACGCAGCCCTGTGGGCACCTGGGCCACGGAGCCTGGCGGGGACGGGGGCGTGGGGAGGGTGCCAAGGGTGAGGAAGGGGTTTGTATCCTAATTCTACACCCAAATATTGAATAAAGGGTTTTTCTCCTAATTCTATTCCCAAAGACTGAAGAAAGGGTTTGTGTCCCAGTTCTGTACCCAAAGATGGGGAGAAGATTTCTTACCCATTTCAACCTCCAGATCTGGAGTGTCTGGATGCCTTTGGATTTTCCTTTGCTTTCCTCCCCCTGCTCAACACCAGTGGCTGCAGAGGGCAGAGGAATGGCTTTGCCAGGCTCTCCCTGTGACCCAGGACAGTGGGGGGACAGAAGAATGTCCTGAGGGAGCAGTGGCAGCCCCTCTGCTCACAGACCCAGCACTGCCACCCATCCCCACCCTGTAATTCCTGTGCCAGGAACGGAAAATTTCTCTGTCTTTGACCCCCCCTGAGAAGCATTTATCCCTCAAATCCTTGGATTCACCCTCCTCATTCCCATACCAGGGCTACCTGCAAACATTCCTGCCTGGGCTGGCTGCTCCCACACCAGAGATTTAAGACATGGGAAGCAACAATCCATAAAATCCCAGCACTGGATCCCCCAACCTTCCCAATCCAGACCCTCCCTGGCACAGCAGGATCTGTGTTATCCAAGCCCTTCCCTCATCCACACATTCACTTCCCACATGTGTGCAGCCTCCTGATGGAGGAACACATTCCATGTCATGGAAAAGGGCTATTTTTTTCAATCTAGGCCTCTCATTTAAGCTCCCAGCTGGATTTTTGAGTTTGGCCTTTTCCCTCTTTCCATTTTGGGCCCATTGTTTGTGCTGGGAAGGATGTGCCAGGCGGGAGGGGAATGTCTGCCGAGGTGTCCATCAGGGAGATCCCAGGGGATGGGATGTTATCTGGGAATTTAATAATCATTCTTGTTCACGCTTGATCAAACCAGGAGCACACATTTATTTATTTATTTACTCACTCATTCCTTAGGACAGGTTTTGATGGAACAATTTCAATTCCAAAAGTTGGGGGGAAAGAAAAAAAACCCCAAGCCTGCCAATACATTTTTTCAGGAAGATTTTGTTTTGCTGCTCCGAAAGTGAAAATTTCCTTGTCTTCTCACTTAACACGGGCTCATATTTCCAAAAATATGCCAATCATAACAAAAGAAGTGGAAGGAGAGAAAGCAAAGGCTGCAGCCGAGATAAAACGCTGAGACCAACCTGTGCTGACGCTGTTTTCCTTTCTTAGCTCCATGGAAAAGGTATTTTTATGTTTTAGCCCAATGCAGATTTTGTCTTTTTATTTTATTTGAAATCTGAATTTTCAGCAGGCAGGAAACTGTTTCTTTGACAGCTTTAATCAGAAATCAAAGATTTGATCATGCAGGGAGATGGAATTTCAACTTCAAAGCTCCAGCACAAGAGGTGGATGCAGGTACCGGTGTGCTGCGATGCCGTGGAAATGGGAAGGGTGATGGGAGGCAGCACTGCCGGAGGAAATTAAAGGGGGACACAGCACTGGGGAATGTTCCCAGCAATGAGAAGGAGCCTTCAAAAGGCAGGTGCTTAATTATTGTACAAAACACGGCAGCAAACAGCGAGTGGAGCCCAAAGCCCTCGCTGTGCAGCCACAGTGCCCAGGCAGGGCTGGAGGCTGGGGAAGGGGGGATGTGCTGGCTTCCCCTTCTCCAGCTCCCTGCCAGAGCCAGGCTTGGAAATGTGGCTGCATCTAGCAGCCAGTGGCAGACATGTGGCAGGGGAATGGGGACAGCAGTGACACCCACAGCCAGGGCCAGCTGTGACCATGGAGCAGGGCTAGAGCTGGGGCTGGTTCTGCAGCTGGTGCTGGAGTTGGTTCTGATACTGGTTCTGATACTGGTGCTGGTGTTGGTGCTGGACCTGATGTTGGTGCTGGTGGCGGTTCTGGTTCTGGTGTTGATTCTGCTGCTGGTGCTGGTGCTGGTTCTGGTACCAGTGCCAGTGCTGGTGCTGCCTCTGGTGCTTGTGCCGGTGCTGGTGCTCAGCTGGGACAAGCACAAATTTTCTTTCCCCCCAGCATTTGTGTTTCTAAAATGAGTCCAAAGTAGCTCAGGATCACCCTGTGGGGTCCCTTTCCCAGGATATTTTTCCTGTTGCAGGCAGCTGGAGGCAGAAAAGATGGAGTGGAGAACCTGTCCCTTCCCCATGACCTTGGAGCACTCTCCATGGGTGGGGAGGTGGCTGCAGTGCCCAGTGAAGGGTCCACAGCTCCCAGGAGTGATGGGCAGCTCCTGTGCCAGAGGCTGCTCTTCCCACAGGAACTGGATGGAACCTGGATTAATATTTCCCTGAGCTGGAGAAACAGTGGAAAACTGGGCCCCACATCCAGTGTGGCGACCGGGAGCCACTCCTTGGAGCCAGCCCTTCCCATGCTGGCTCTGACCAGGAATTTCTTGGTTGTGCATGGAAAAAAGGCTTTTGCTTGATGATGTCCTGGGATTTGCTTTTCCCGGCTTGACTGACTCCCTAGGAGGAAAGTGGGGTGTCTGAATCCTGGGGATGTTCTGCAGGCTTTGGGAAGAAAGAAGTCAAATCCATCCATCCATCCATCCATCCATCCATCCGTCCGTCCGTCTGTCCGTCCATCACCTGAGAGCCCCGGTGCCACAAGGCACAAAGAGAGGGACCACAGGGAAGCACCTCAGAGATTCCCCATGGATCTCCATGCCTGTCAATGCCCTGGAAGCAGCAGCTGGCCGGGAATGACAGGGCAGGAGCTGGGCTTTGCTGCGAGCTCCCGGCACCTTGATGTCTGAACCTGCTGGTAATTAGCAGGAATTGGGTTGTAATTGCACCAGCGGCAGCAGAGCGGGAGTGACCTCAGCAGCCGCTAATTCCTGACACAGAAGGACAATCTGGGGGCACCTGGAGCGCAGTTCGGAGCTGCAGCCCTTTCCCAGCCGTGATTAATCCCCAGGAAATGTTCTGTGGTCGGGCTATTACCACTCCAATCTGGGGCTGAAAATGAATCAGAGCCGCGGATGACTGTGGGAAAATTGTCACCAAACTTGGATGGCTTTGCTTTGTTTCACCACAAAACTCTTAACGAAGCATTGAAATGGAGATGGATTCTCTGCCTGGCCTCGACATTAACCCTTAGTAGGCCCAGCCAAGCTGTGGGGGAGCAATTCCACACTCCAGCGCTTGGCCGGGTGGAAATTCCTTCAATCAAGACGGAGAGACTGAAGGAGTGTTAGGGATGAGCTGGGCTCTGCCTTGGCTCAGCTCCTGCCCTGCTCTCCCAACCTGCATAAAACCTGGGAGTGGGTGCCAGACTTGAGAGGTTTGGGATTCTGGGAGCTGCCGAGGTCTCCTCCAGCCCCTCAGCTCCAAGCCTGGGTGCCTGTTTGGGGACCATCCTCGCACAGCCCGTCAATCAGAGGCTGTAATGAGATTCCTGGCACCGCCAGTGCCTCTCACAAAGTCCTTCTGCAGCCACTCGCCAGCCCCAGCCACAAGAGCCTCCCCCCGCCGGCACTCGGGGCTCAAAGGGAGCTTTGTGAGGCACCACAGGCAGAGCTTTCTTGCCGGGGACAGGAGGCAGCAGGCAGCCTGCAGGCACAGCCCCATCCCTGGAGCCTCTGGAGAGTGGGAAGGGAGGAGGAGGAGAGGGAAAGGGATGCAGGGAGATGGGACATGAGGGATGGGGACACCCGTGGGCTGTGGTGGGAGGAAGGATTTAGGATGGAGAGGGATGGGGTAATGTAATCTACACAGAGGGATGTAGGAGGGAACAGCTTCCCAATGCCAGAGGGGAGGGTTAGATCGGATATTGGGAAGGAATTCCTGGCTGTGAGGATGAGGAGGCCTTGGCGCTGGTTTTCCAGAGAAGCTGTGGCTGCCCCTGGATCCCTGGAAGTGTCCAAGGCCTGGATGGATAGAGCTTGGGGCAACCTGGGCTAGTGGAAGGTGTCCCTGCCCATGGCAGGGGTGGAATGAGATGAGCTTTAAGGTCCCTTCCATCCCAAATCATCCTGGGATCCCATGATGATGGGACAGACTGGATCTCAGAGCTGGGCACATGATGGAATCTGCGTGGAGCTCATCCAACCTCACTGAGAGCCCCCCAGGCAGGCTGAGCCTGGAGCCATGGAAACAAATCTGTCCATGCTTTAGATCCCCGTGTGTTTGGCCCCTCAGCTGGGGAAGGAGCAGTGCCAGGCAGGGCTGCACACCCAGGGCTGGGGAGAAATGTCAGGGATGGCAGGATCAGCAGGAGCCCAGATTCCTGGAGCAGGGAAAGAGCTGCAGCCTGCTCAGGGAGCCCAGTGCACCGAGGGAATTCAATTCTCTAATGGGTTTTTCATACATTTGTGGATATAAGAAAACGTTTGAGGTAGAAAGAGGCAGAAATGTGCGTGCACGGCCTCAGCTCTGAAATTCCATCTCCAAGCCAAGGTGTACATAGACATATTTTGAAGTGTTTTCATTTAAAAGAGTAAAAAAGAGCTCTGGAAAAGGAGAAAATTCTTTGGCTAATAGGATCCACAGGGAAACTGCAAGAACTTAATAGCTCTGCAGGAAAATCTGCACAGCACCTTCCCAGAGAGGATCGTGGAGGGCACAGGGGAGAGGATGGGAGAGGTGGAGGGCAAGGAGGGGGATGAGGTCACGGAAGTTTTTTGGGCCTGAATATCATGGAGTGGTTTGGGTTGGAAGTGAACTTAAATCCCATCCAGTCCCACTCCTGCCACAGGCAGGGACAACTTCCACAATCCCTGGTTGCTCCAAGCTCTGTCCAGCCTGGTCTGGGACACTTCCAGGGATGGGGCAGCCACAGCTTCTCTGGGAACCTGTGCCAGGGTCCCCTGAATGGCCACAGGTTGTGGTTCTTTCACCCTGTCCTGAGCACAGCAGAGCTCCAGGAGCCCTGGGAGGTTCCTGGCACCATCAGTCCTGGTTCCTTAGATGGAATTTGCCTTGTGGAATTTGCC
Source organism: Peucedramus taeniatus (assembly GCA_013400575.1). NCBI lineage: Eukaryota > Metazoa > Chordata > Aves > Passeriformes > Fringillidae > Peucedramus > Peucedramus taeniatus. The sequence continues at coordinate 795,384 of WBNO01023171.1, forward strand.
TCTGTACCCTCAGCACCTTGGCTAATGGGCTACAAACACACCTGACCCGTGGCAGAGCCCAGCCAGGGGAGGGGGAAGGGAAGAGGAGAAATAAAATGAAGTGGTTTGAATTTTTCAGGGAAGCAGAGATTTCTGTGAGTGGGAATGGGGCTGGAATACTTTAGTAACCCAATCCAGTGCCAGGCCTTCTGCATGTGGGAAAAAGAGCCAGGAGTTTTGGAGACCTAAAGCCATCTCCTGCCTCAGCTCCTGGCACACCAAAACCTGGAAAAGGCTTCCTGGAGCTCTGTGCTGCCTGACTTGTGTTTATGGTACCTCCTTTGCACTTTGTGGTTTACATGGATTGCAACACACTGGGTTTGAGGTGTGATCCCACTGCTGGTTGTGCTCCCCCTCTGGAGTCTCCTCTCTCTCTGTACACTCCTTTATATTTATGGACTGTGGGATCCTCACACTTGTGGTTTCTGTACCACACACTCAGCTCAGTGAAATGTTATTTAAAACGTGCAGAGCAGCTTGGGGTGTGCTGACAGTACCCCAGGATTGGAGGGGAAAGGCATTTCCGTGGCAAGAGTGGGTCCTAAAGGAGAGGGAAGAGGTGAGAGAAAAGGCAAGGGAAGAAGAGAGAGAAGAGATCAGGGAAGAGGAGGGAAAAGGCAAGGGAAGAAGGGAGGGGTTGGGATTGGGGTTAGGGAGGAGAGGAGAGGAGAGGAGAGGAGAGGAG
>WBNO01023171.1:796198-920782 GCA_013400575.1 Peucedramus taeniatus
GGAGAGGAGAGGAGAGGAGAGGAGAGGAGAGGAGAGGAGAGGAGAGGAAGCCTAGCTTGCAACTTGCCACCCTCCACCTGAGCTTCACCTCACCCACATCCCTCTGGAAAGAGGCCATGCCTGTCCCAAAGCACATCCACTGAAAATCCCACCTGGAAATGAGTGCCCACATCACCACTGTGATTTCATGATCCCAGGACTCCAGGGCAGAGGCAGCAGCTGTGAGCTCTGGGGTTGGATGCAGTAGGATACAGAACCATCCCTTCCATCTCTCCTTTATCCCAGCTAGGTTGTCACTGCTCTGTTTATTTGGTCATTTTTGGGAAGGGAAGGGAAGGGGGGTATGTGTGTCCAATTTTCAGCAGCCCATGACAGCATAATTAGGAAAATATAAATGAAAGAAAAACACACTCTAGAAATCCAGGGACTTTCACATATTTTCCCTGTTATTCCATCGCCCTGGAAAAATAAAAGCTACTCAGCAGGAACATTTATTAGCAATTAGGTTCTCAGGCACTGGGGACAATTTGGGTAATTAAAGCTTCCCACAGCCTCCTGTGCCACCCCTGCTCCCTGTGCTGCCTCCATGGGACCGGACACTGCAGATCTGAGGCACCAACAGCATTCAACAGGTCAGCGAGGCCAAAACCTCTGGACCATCCTCACTCTTTTCAGGTCAGTTCATCAACAAATGAACAACATTCCCCTAGGGAAAAGAAAATAATGAAGAGGATCACGTGAAAAAGAGCAATAAAATCTTGTAGAAGAACAACAAAATAGCTCAATTTTTCTGCCTCTTCTCCATTCCCTGCCCATCCTGACACTCGGAGCAGCTCCCTTGGAATGGAGCTTTGGACATGCACAGGAGGCAGAATGTCCAAGCTGAGTTTAGTCTCAAGTGCCAGACCTGGGTTTATGTTAGTGTGAGGCTCAGGACTGGCTTTGTCACTGGGAGGTTGTAGGGTTTGCCAGGAAGGAATTAAGGCTCAATTCCCACAGTGCTGTGAGGAGCAGGAACCTCCCTCACTGCCTCACCTGCCCAAAGAATAAGGGAAATACAGGAATAATTCAAGAAATGTAGGAGATGGACAGGCCTAATATCCACTGCCTTCTCAGGCAGAAATATTCCCATTTTCTCTGGGATTTCTGCTCTTGCTGCCATTCCCCCAAACCCACAACGATCCAGAAAGCTCCCAGAGTTTGGATTTTGGTTTCACCAGGAAGCCTCTGCTTTATACCAGTGCTGCAAAGAGCTTTTAAAAAGCAACTTTTCGTAGTGACTTTATTTCATTCCAGTATTGTAATATAACCCAATTTGAGTGAGGAACTCACAAACAGAGAATGCTGACGCTCATTCCATGACCAGCTCGGAATTTTCCTGCTGCGCCGATTCATTGGGCTATTTTTATCTCCTTTTTTTTTTTTTTTTTTTTTTTTTTTTTTTTTTTTTTTTTTTTTTTTTTTTTTTTTTTTTTTTTTTTTTTTTTTCCCTTTTGCAAAGGTTTTATTTTGGATGAAACTGTGTTTTCCAGGAAGCAAAAATGTCATTATGATTTTCTTAATCCCTTCTAGCTGGGCTGATCCAAATGCCAGGGATCTATTTGAGCATTCCATGGCATCACAGCAGCAGTTTCCCTTTTCCTCCTGCTCTTTTCCATCCTAACACAACCCATTCCTGGAATTCTGAACTGGATTCAAAGTGCTGCCATTCTGCATCCAAGTAGGTGGCAACAGGGAGCTCTTCCCATTGCAAAACTCTCCACACGAAATTCCCAAAGGATTTGGGACCTGAGCTGTGCAAACCCAGGGACTGAGGGGAATGTGATGTGACTGTCCCAAATTTAAGCCCAGAATCCCATGGCAAAGGTGACCTCTGCAGCCAGAAATCTCTCACTTTGAGCACAAACTTCCAGATTTTCTGGATTTTCCCTGGTATGAAGAAGGATTCCACTGATGATTCCAATATCCCATTTTAGAATATGCATTTTTCAGTCACCTCCAATAACCAGGTCATGATCCCAGCAGGGATCCAATGGCCCTCAGGGACAAAATTACTGGTTTTGTTACCAGTTCCAGATTATTATTTCTGGAGAGAGAAGAATCAGATTAAAAATAATTCCTTGGCCACCAGGATGAACTCCATGGCCAGCAGGAAGGGGGGAATTGGGGTCATGCAGCTCCTGGAAGCCTCTTGGGCAGTGAATTCCTGGGAGAAGGAGAAAGCAGGCAGGACACTGTGCCCAAAGGCTCTCCCTGCGTGGCTGCAGCTCCTCCAGCAGCAGGTTTGAGTCATTCCCGAGTGTTCCCGAGTGTTCCTTCAGCCACATCCACACCCAGCACCTGCAGCACGGAGCAGACCTGTTGGGTTCATCCCAGGAAATCCCTGCCCTCCCTTCAGGAAGGGCTGTGCAGTGCCCTGAGCCCTCGCTGATGTTCCACGGCTGAAGGCGATGCCGGGTTGGAAGGCAGGCAGGAATCCCGGCATTCCGGGGGGGGATTTGAGTAAGGCAGCCCTGAGCCTCTGCCCTAATGGGTTGTTAATCCATCCCCAGTGCATCCCATTTGCCAGCTGATTCCCGGGGGTCCCGGCGTGCCTCCATCCTGCAGACATTTGCTGGCAGGCCGTGGTTTCCCGGGATCCCTTGGGAATGGAGCAGGGACTGCAATAATCCCCCCACCATCCCCCCCGGCCCCAGAGCCGTTGGCAGCCGCAGTGATCCGCACATTACGGGATTTATATGAAGTGCTGCTGAACAAGAAAGATTTGAGGGGGTTTAGCAGCTCCCTGGGACAGGGATGAGCTCAGAGCTTTGGCTCGTGCTGCAAGCAGGGCTGGGGCTTTGGAGTCACACACCACGAGAGGCCTGAGGAGAGCAAAGGTGCCTCCTCCTGTCCCCTGGGATGTCCCCAGGGCACAGCCAGGGCCTGCAGCAGCACTGGGACTGCACGAAGCCATCCAATATTCCAGAAGTGTCCTCAGAACTTTGGCTCCTTCTCTGAGCTGGGCCGGGGTTTGAAGTCACACACCAGGAGAGGCCTGAGGAGGGTGAAGGTTCCTTCTCCTGTCCCCTGGGATGTCCCCAGGGCACAGCCAGGGCCTGCAGCAGGACTGAGACTGCACGAGGCCGTCCAATATTCCAGAAGTGTCCTCAGAACTTTGGCTCCTTCTCTGAGCTGGGCCGGGGTTTGAAGTCACACACCAGGAGAGGCCTGAGGAGAGCAAAGGTGTCTCCTCCTGTCCCCTGAGGTGTCCCCATGGCACAGCCAGCTCTCCTGAGACACTGCCAGGACCCACAGTGGGGCTGGGACTGCACAAGGCCCTCCAGTGTTCCAGAAGTGCCCTCAGGTGACAAAGCTGGTGACAAATGATGCACTCAAGTGATGCTTTACTGAGGGGATGGGGACAGAGAGAAACTTCTCCTGCAGTGCTGGAATAAGCAAAGGGCTCCTGAACAGCAAAGAGGGTTTATCCAAACATCAGCCTTGAACCCACTCATGTCCTACTGCTGCAGCCCCTTCCCTGCCCCCCCCAGGACAGGGTTTTATTCCCAGGCATTAGCTGGATTTTCCCTTTTACTCCTTTTGCTGGAGTCTGACCTAGAGCTCAGCTCGGGGCAGCTCAAAAACCAACCCAGCCCTGCCTAAAAAAGGAGCAGGGGCACCCACAGAACCCCAAGCCAGTGATCAAGTCTCACCAGGAGGCCGGAATCGCATCCATCAGGAGTGAGGAGCTGTGGGATTAACCCCCTCGATGGCTCCTCACTCCCTTCAGACAGAAAAGCTTTTAATAGGTCAGCAGATAAAGAAGCAGCAGTGCAAACATTCCTTATCTGCCCTGCCATGCCTGGGCTCTGGAATACAACTGATCCCTGCCATGTGCAGCCCCACTCCAAGGAGTTTATCTTCATTGGAGGCACAGTCATCCAGAGAGATTGGGATGTAATTACCTCCTGCAAACCCAACTGCAAATCTTCCCAGCCAGTCATTAGCTCCGAGACAGGCAGACAGGCAATTACAGATGAATAAATGACTGAGAAATGACTCCAGGAGCCTCTCAGCCCTGCTTCCACCTCCAGCTCACAATCCGAGGCACAGCTCTAAGCTGTCCATCAGGCCCACCTGCGCCTGGCACGAGCCTTTCCTGATCCCACTCCACTCCTCCTGGCCTTCCCAAGAGCCCCACAGGTTACCCCACACCTCCCTCCCTGTGATCCTGGCAAGGGCCAACCCCCCAGCTGCCTTTCCATAGTCTGGGATGGACCTGGATAACCTTGATGAGGCCCAGCCCAAGGCTCCAACACCTCCTGAGTATTTCACTCCTGGCTGAACTCCTCTTTCCCCTTTTCCCTTCCTCCCTTCTCTCCACAGGTTTTTAAGCCTAGGTTCTGAACGTGTGAAGTCTCCCAAACAGGTGAGCCATAAAAAGTTGGAGAGCTCTTTGCAGGGAGGCAGCAGCATCACGGGCTCATGGTTGGAGCAGGCAGCAAGCCAGGACACTCAGGATCACAGCCTGGCTCCAGCAGAAACCTCCTCAGTGGCCCTGGAAAAGGGGCAGAGTGGAGTACCACGAGAGCTGGGTTCCCGTCACAGCATTTCTGAGGGTCCCAGCACCCAGAGGGGCACAGAAAGTCCCACAGAGCTTTAGGAACAGCTCTCTCCCCATTGGGATCACCCACCTTCCTCTTCCTCTGCCCCCTGGGAGCCTGAAACAGCTGGGCAGTTTCCAGGCCTTTCCCAAGGAGGCTGCGTGAGTTGTGCTGGATGCATTTGGTGCAGCTCTGCTCTTTCTGAACAAATAGAACACTTCCCCCACAGCCCCCCCTAAAAGCTTTTCATTAAGTCCTCTCCAGTGGTGCCAGCATTCCCAGTTACCTACTGGAGCATACTGGGACTGCCAGCACCTCATCCCCACGCCTGCATTCCTGTTCCCCCCTCCTCCATCCCAGCAGCCGCTGGATATTTTATCGTGCGTGATTATTTACTTAACGAAACGCAGGTATTTGCAGCCCAGAGGGTTTTCCCCACCGGGAGGCTGGAATAACAGCACAGAACAGCACCAGGCCTTGGGAATACTCACAGCATCTTTTGCTCAGGGAGATGGCCGTGCTGGCAGGAGGAGGAGCAGCTCAAGAGGTTGTTTGATTGTTTCCTGGTTGTGAAAAAAAGTCAGCTGGTTCCAGGGCAAGCAGAGGAGGAGGGAGATGCAGGGAAAGGAGTGGTGACCTGCTGGCGATGGCAGCAACACTTCTGGCGCAGCTTTGGCCAGATGGGAGCCTGGATTCCTGGCAAGCCAGGGCTGTGGGTGGCCAGGTCTCCTCAGCTCCCACAGGAGGTGTTTCCTGGATGCAGAGCCCCCTCCCAGCCCAAATAGCTCCAACCCTCCTTTGTGTCCTGAAGAAACCTCATCGTGCTTGGGATGCTCAGGGGAAGGCTCCTTCTCTGTGATCCCACACCTACAACAAGGCAAATTCACCTGGCTCTGGGACCCCAGCCTGGGCTGGAGCTCTGGGGGGACCTCACAGTTTCAGGGGTCCTTAGTGCTCTCCACAAGCACCTGGAAGGGGATTGTAGCAAGGTGGGGTCAATTGCTTCTGCCATGTCCCAATGAGAAAGGAAAACGGCCTCAAGTCACACAGGAGAGCTTCAGATTGCGTATTAGGAAAATGTTTTCACTGGAAGAGTGGTCAGGCTTTGGAATAAGTTGCCCAGGGAGCAGGAGCCTGAGCAGGAGGTGAGGGAGACATCTGTTCTCTGGAGCCTGGCACAGGGAGGATGGATTTTAGCTCCCTTAGGGAGCTCCCTGCCTTTTCCCAGCCCTTAGTGCTGGATCCCAGCCCTTTCCCATCCCTGCACTCCTTCCTTCCAGCATGCTCCCAGTGCTGCACCTGGAACGTGGCTGCTGTACCCTTGGGCAAGGCAGGAATATGGAAATGTCAGTGTTATTTGCAAGGCAATAATGTTTGGAGCCTCGGAGGTCACTCAGCATTAACCTGCTGATGACACTGTTTAATCTTCCCAAGAGGTTGGAATCAAAGGGAAAACACAGCGAGCTCATTCCCAGGAGTGTGCCCTGCACTCAGGTTTACAATCAGAGGAATGCAGGCTGTGTTTGGACTTGGCTGGGTTAGGAAAGGCCTTTGCAGAGGTTTGTTTATTCAGAGGTTAATGCAGCAACTGGGAGGGAGCTGCCAGCCAGGGCAGGGGACAGCAGCTCCTGTGCTGGCCCTGCTGCCTTACCTGGCACAGCACTGCTTCAGGTGAGCACCCAGAAGTGCAGGTGAGGGCTTTTTGCTGTAACATCTTCCACTGAAAAAACAGCTGGAAGAGCCTGGAGGGTTCTCCTGTATTGCTCTCTGTGTTCACTCCTGAAAAATCCAGATGTGGTCCTCATCCTTTAAAGTCACCCTTGCTGTGGTCCTCATGAGGGTGGGTGAGGCTGAGGTGGTTTCACGGCTGTTCACTCCACACTCATTCCTCTGGGATTCCCCCGAGATGGTTCTCATCTGTCTGAAATGGCAATTTTTCTTTGGCTTTGGCTCTGTCAGGATATGTTTGCAATTCTTTTTTCCAGTTCAACATCTTTAGCATGTTCTCTAGACCCAGGCTGAAGCACAAAAGGCTTTGAAGGCATTTTAGGGCACCCCTCAAGCTCCTCAAGAAAGTGCTCTGGCAATTTTTAGGACTTTCTTGCTAATTGTTTGTCAGCGGGACAATTTCTCAGTGATGCTGTCACTGACAGTGGGCACAGGGGGGACAGGTCCCAGAGCCAAGTCACAAAGTCACTGCAGAAACAGCTGTCATGGATTTAGATGTTGTCATCCACTGCTGAGCGGGGGTTACAGCTGGGAATTCTCTCCATCAGCTTGAGGGCAATGTAAGCAAGGTCCATGTATGAGTTAACAAGGAGTGTTTATGGAGCATAATCAGGGTTTGGGTTGGAAGAGACCTTAAATCCCATCCAGTCCCACCCCTTTATCCCACTCTTCTCCAAGCCCTGTACAACCTGACCTTGGACATTTCCAGGAATGGGAAGTCCACAACTTGTCCTTGAAGGACGATGAAAACAAAACATGGGACATATCCAGTTCCATGCCCAGCGTTGGGAAGACCCAAGCTGTGGTCACAGTCCTGCTCCAGAGGCCAAGGCCCCTCTTCTCTGTTCCCAGGCTACCAATTCCTGCTGTCCTTGCACTTTGCTTCTCTTCCCTCAGAAGCTGTTGAGGAATCAAACTCTTGTCCAGGAGTTTTTTACAGAGGAGAGTTTTTTTCAGATGTGACCTGAACCACCATGGCCATGGTGGAAGGCAAATTGTCTTTCCTCTGTCCATTTCCGTGGAATATGGCAAATAAAAGCTTAGGAGGAATTACTGTAGAGGCAAGAAAATCCTTCAGCATGGCTCTGTGCCTGCAAATTCAGGCTCAGTTCCCCATCTCCCAAAGGAATCCGTGCCAAGAGCAATCGGATGTGGGGCACGACCTTTGTCAGCACTTCCGACACCCTTTGTTGGTCACTTCCATAAGCTCCTGCCTGGTCTTTAATTCACAAAGGGAAAGGATCTGATCCCATCCTTCAGAAACACCAGGAGGATTCCACTGGCTGATGTGATTCCAAGGGAGCCTGAGCAGGGAGAGGGACTCTGCGAGACAAAGCTCTTGGTTAAACAACATCGATGGCTCAAATATTTGCCAACACTTGCGAACACAAATATTTACGCCAGCAGCAGGAGCCAAGGCAGATTTTTCCTTCCAGATGTATTAAATGTTTCCTTGAGTGTGCAGAACTGGGAAAGGGCTCTTCCATCACTCGCCGGCTCATTTTCCAGGCCACTGGATGCGCTCACTTATTTGGCAAATCTTGCTGTTAACGGGTTTTTCTCAGCTGATTTTCCGGACTTTCTTGCTTTCCCTCACAATCCTGGGCAGGGAGGGAGAACAAATGTATTTTTTAAACTCCAGCAACCCAACCATTGTCACCCGTTGTCAACTCTCACTGCCAGAGAGGATGATCTGAGGTACTCTGTGTCCCTTGGACTTGCTCAATGTCCTCGTGGGAAGGGAGAATGTGGAGCAGGGTAAAACATCCAAGGAAGTGCAGGTCCTTGTAAAGACACACAGGGCTGATGAGCGCTGGATGCAGCCCATTCCTTGGCACATTCCAGAGGCTGGAGTGACACCTGAACCTGGGGAGTGACTGCTGCCACCCAAACAGCCCCATTTCCAGAGGAATGCTCAGCCTGGATAAATTACATTCTTTTGGAGGTGCCTTCCCTGGTGGAGAAGGATCAGCAGTGCTCCTGCTGCTCCTGTCATTGCCCAGCTGTCCTGGGAATGCCTCTGATGCCAGGATACTGCAGGAGAGAGCTCTGATCTTGCTCAGACATCCACATCCCCCTTATACACCAGGATATTGTGCTTACAATAAATGGGAGGGTTGTTCCCAGCCCCAAACACTGGCAAGGACAAAGGGGAAGCGGCAGCTCCCTCCCAGGGAATTGTGGTGGATTCAGCAGCCAGAAAACTTCAGATCCAAGGGGATGAAGGCAGGCACTGGACAGCCAAGCTTCAGGCCAGGAGCTGAAGGGATTTGCATTTCAGGGATGTGCTACAGGTCCATTGGAAGAGAAATTAAACATCAGTTTAAGGCCTGGTGTGGTGCAATTCCATGGATAATTATGAAGGGGAAATATTGTGAATGATTGAAACTCCAAATCCCTTTCCAAGCTGTTTGGCTCCTATAGAGTGAAGAAAAGCTCACACATGGTTTTGGTGTGGGTAATAGGGGGCAGATGAGGTTGGCCTTCCTCTGCCAAGGCAAAGCGAATCCAAATGGAGCCTCCAGGGATGAAGTTGTTCATTCCACTGGTTGGTATCCTGCCTCTGGAATTAATGGACCCAGAAATTTTCTGGAAAAAGGTGCTTTAACACACACGGAATGGGAAAAATCCTGTGTAAAACTGGGTGGAAAAGTGGGTGACATTGGACAGGAGCTTTGTTTTCCTGCATGTCCCTCACATTGTCCCAGTAAAAGCTCCAGTGGGCAGACTGGGAAGGGACAGCAGGATGGCAGGAGACACAGAAACACATTCCAGGGACACAGCCAAGCCAGAAAATGGGGAGGGGCTGCTCTGGTCCAGGGAAAGGTGAGCAGAACTTGTGGATGCTGAGGATCAGATGTGGGGAGGGTGTGTCAGGGATGGGAATGCCGGACTGGGGACAGCTGGGAGAAGCTTCCCTAACATCTTCCCACTCCTTGGCTGGCTCTGTCTGGCACTCCCAGCCCTTTGCTTAACAACATAATCCAGCTTGGCACTTGGATTCACACTCCCGGATCTGTAGGGGAAAGCACAGCCCTGACCTGCACTTCCAGCGGGGATCATCCCGGGAGTCGTTCCTGTGCCTCACAGGGCAGGATACTCCCTCCTGCCCTGCTTCTCCACACCCTGCAATTCATTAACCCTTGTCGTGCCTGACTGAGAACCGGGAGAGAAAGGAAGCAGGGAACAGATGATCCCAGGGTAAATCACTGGGACAACTGTCTGGTTCACTGCCTGGGAAAGGCGAGGGAGGAACGGACACACGGCGCTGGCCTTCGGACTGTGACGCTCTCTGGAACCACCCCAGCAGGGCTCATGGGGTCACAGAGCCATGGAATCTCCTGAGCTGCAAGGCACCCACCTGGATCATCCACTCCAACTGCTGGCCCTGCACAGACACCCCGACAATCCCACCCTGTGCATCCCTGGGAGTGTTGTCCAAATGCCTGGAGCTCTGGCAGCCTTGGGGCTGTGCCCATTCCCTGGAGAGCCTGGTCAGTGCCTAACACCCTCTGAGGGAAGAACCTTTTCCTAAAATCCAACCTGAACCTGCCCTGACAAAGCTTCAGGTGTTCCCTTGCATCTATCCCATGGTACTTCAGGGGCAGCTTCCCTTGGTCTCGGCCATGGTGAATGTTCTTAGGGTGTGGATGATCCTCCTCCTGCTCCGTGGATAAACCCGAGTTGTGTTTCCTGGAGAGTGGCCCCTCTGCAACCCCAGGGAGGAAATGAGGGTCTCTGGACTCTGTTCCTTCCTCATTTGGCAACAAAAAATGGAGATGTTGGGAGGAAACAATCCAGAGAAATGTTTCACATCAGTGAGACACACTCCAAAGTATTTTTGGCAACGTGGTGTGAGAATTTGGCTTGGAGAGTTGCTCGGAAGCTTGAGATTCCCATAGATACAGCAAAAAGTGGCACCTCCATCTCTTGTGTCTGGAGTGGTTTGGGTCCTAAATGAGGGGCTGATAATGTAACTAATGGTGGTCTGAGGGATTTTCTTTAGGGAAAAATCCTTCTGAGTCCATAACAATGGTGAACACTGGGAGTTGTGGATGTTGTCCGTGGGTTTGTTGGCACAGCAGCAGTTTTCCTGTGCTTCCTGGAAAGCTGTGGCTGTTTCACACCCAGAAGGGCTCCAGCAATCCTTGAGCTATCCCAGTTTGTTGAAGTGTCTGAGGAGAAGTTTCTCACTGCCTGGTGCTGCCTTTGGTGCTGCCTTTGGAGCACTGGGAGCAGCAACTTCCAGCATCCTCTGGGGCCTGGGATTTCAAAGGAAGAAAACAGCCAAGAGGAGCCAAGCTCAGGCCTTGCAGCACAACTCCAGGGTCCATAAATGAGCATCTCTATTGTTTGCTCCTGGATTTTGGAACTCGAGCCTGTGGATCCTGCTCCTTTTCTGACCCAGAGCAGTGACAAAGAAAGGATTATTCCCACCAAAACTGTCAGGCCTTGCAGGTCTTATTTAATTAGGAAAACCCAATATCCAGTTCCCTGTCTTTAGATCAGGATACACCTTTAACTCTGAAAACTCAGGAATCTCTGTTAGGATTCTTTGTTTTTTTGCTAGAAAAACAAACAAGAAAAGCTGTTTTCTGGCCAAAAAGCCCGAGCTGTTAATTTCTTCCCTCTCTTTGTTTTTCCCTCTTTCCTTTTTTTTTTTTATTCTGGCGCTGGTTTGGAGCAGCTCAGTGAGGAGGACACGCTGGATAAACATGGCACCAGCGGGGTGTTTGGAATGCTCCTCGCTCCAGACCTGCTCCCTATGGAGAGGAGGAGGCTGGAGGGGTGGAGGAATCCGGGTCATGGAGCAGAGGGCAGGGAGAAGACAGCTCCTCTGTTCTCCTGGCGTGTCCAAAGCTTCTCAGCTGAGGAGAGCAACTGCGGTGTGCTGGGCCTTATATTTTGTGTTCCCGACTTCCCCTTTCATCCCATGTGTCAAACAGCTTTGATTCCAGAGGCCAAGGAATTTGAACTGCAGGCCCAAATCCCTCAAGCATCTTCTGAGATATAAAATCCTGAAGGAAAGTTCACGGGTGCCTTGAGCCACTGCCCTGGGGGTGCAAGTAAGGAGAGCCTGGGGGGTGGAATTGTCCTCAGCCATTCCTGGGTGGATAAGTTGAGAAGTGGGGAGTCTTCCCAGGGAATGCAGGCACCATTTCAGTCTGAACTCACACAGAGTGCTTGGACTCTGTGCTTGGCCACAGAGGGAAAAGCTTTCTAGGAAGGGATGAGAATCCAACAGGAATACCTGTGGATGGGCCTGCTATGGGGATTGGAGCGGGATCATGCCAGAGGGTGAGGCAATCCCTGGAATTTGGCTTGGGAGCTGTGTCTGCCTATCCAGGACCCTCTGCCATATCACACTGTGCCTGCAGTAAATCCATACCATGAGCTATGGGAGTCCCAGTAACATCCTAGAGGGAGTTTTCCATAGAATCCCACAATCCCAAACTGGTTTGGGTTGGATGCCCCCCACTCATGGACAAGGACACCCCCACCAGACCAGGATGTCTTGTTAGTGCAGAAATAGGATATCCCATGTCCCTGCAGGGGTGTCCTTCTCTAACAGGAAACTGAGGCACAGGGAAGGTGGAGGAACAGTCTCAGGAACATGACTCAGGAACAGTCATCCTGCTTCCCAACCATTCCACCTTTGCCCTGGGAGTTTGGCCAGCCTGGGCAAAACTTGGCCGGGCAACAAGCAGTGAATGCACTGCTGAGGGCTTCAGACATTCCTGGCGAGCATCAAGGATCAGCCCTCTCCAGGGATGGATGCAGCATTCCAGGTTCCTGGTGCTGGCCAGGATGGAGTGGGAATGCTGGGAAAAGCACTTCCCATGGCCATGCAAAGCACCAGGTGCATCCAACGTTGGCTTCTCCCAGGGAATGACAGTCCCAGTGCAAGCCCATGGAATGCAAGGGAGCCTTTGTGTGACGTCAGTGAGCTGGAGCCTCTCCGTGCTCAGGAGCCTCCTGCTGCAGGGAATGAGCAGCAACCCTTCCATGTCTGCACCAGTCCCCATCTGTGCCCACAGCTCAGCCTGGCTTTTATTGCCACGCTCACGACTGGAAGTATTTAAAAGGAGGGAGGGGAGAGCTTTGGCTGTGCCCTCTCTGCCCAAGGCTGGTACCGAGTCCCAGCCTGGTCCCCAGGAGGTCTGGGCACCGCCTGGAGCAGAGCTGAGCTGCCCCTCTTCAGAAGTCCTTCTGTTTTCTCCAGGGATCCATGGTGGTGGTGCATACAGAGAGAAGCTGGGTAAAGCCCCCAGTCCTTTCCCCCCTGGAGCAGAAGGCACTGATGTGACCCAGGTGGGGCTGTCTGATGTACTCCATGGAATCCTGGGATTCCTGAGCTGAAAGGGCCCCACAGGGATCATCCAGCCCAGCTCCTGCACAGACACCTCAACAGTCCCACCCCGAACATCCCTGGGAGCATTGTCCAAACACTCCTGGACCTCTGGCAGCCTTGGGGCTGTTACCATTCCCTGGGGAGCCTGGGCAGTGCCCCACCACCCTGTGGGGAAAGAACCCTTCCCTAAAATCCAGCTGAACCCTTCCCTGACACTGCTCCAGGTGTTCCCTGGGTCCTGTTCCTGGTCACAGAGAGCAGACATCAGAGCTGCCCCTCAGAAGGAGGGCAGATCCACAGCTGTGCTCATGGCTGGCACAGGACAAGCCCCGTGCAAACAGGAGCTGCTCCAGGTGTGATGACAGCAGGAGCCTGGTGCTAAAAACATGACCCAGCAGTGCCAGCACTTCTCTTTGGAACAATCATACTAATCTCTTGGGGTGTTTGTTGGTGTTCCTTTTCTAGGGACGTGGTGCCTCACCTCTGGATGGATGGATTCAGGAGGTGGCTGCCCCTTTGGATCGTGGCAGTGGCCAGGAAGAGGCAGAGGGCAGCTGTCCCAGCCCTGGCATGCCAAGTGTTATTCAATAATCCCTCATTGCACTCCTGCTTCCCTTGGCTCTCAACACTTGCTTTTCTCCCTTGAACCAAGTGCTACCTTGTGGCCAGCAGTGGATTTTTAGTTAACCCTGCCGGCACCTGAGAGACAAATGTCACCGAGGGAGGAGTGGGAATTCACTTGGCATGTGAGGAGAAGGCAGGAGCACTTGAAAGAATTTGAAAGAACAGCATTTTTACCCCTCTCTCCGATGTGAGTTACACACACACGTGTGAGTGTGTAGGAAACAGGAGTGTGCACAGATGTGTGTGTGCAGAGAGCAGGGAGGGGCAACTTGGTACAAAAGGCAAAGGTGTAGAATTTGAGGGTTGCCATGGCTACAGGTCAGATGCCTTTGTTCTCACATCCTGGTGCAGCTTAGGGAGATGAGATGCGCCAGCCTCGGAGCACGAGCAGGCGAGGATGGGGTTTTAATTGTTTTTTAGATGTGAAGGCAAATAGCTGTACACTTATTTTATCCAGGTTTGAAAGAAAAGGCAGCAAATGAAGGCAATCTCCAGATGCAGATGGAATTGAAGTCACAGACAGTCTGGGAGGCTGGGAAGCTGAGTGGCATCAAGGGAAATGTCCCTGTCGTATCGTCATGGTCACAGACAGCCCCTCTGTGGAGCCACAAAGCCACTTGTGTGCGGTGACTCTGTGCTGACACAGAGCCCAATGCCCAGCCCTGGCTGGGAGTGGGCACCATACACGGGTGGGAGGCCACATCTGTGCTCCTGCCTTTGGTTTTCCTGTTGAAATCTCCTGTCCAGCTCTCTGTGGTCCCAGCCTATTCGATTCTGAGCTGGAAAGGAGGATCCATATGGGGCCCGTCAGTTGCGACTGGATTCATTTTAAAGTCCTTGTTAAGTCCAACAAAAAGCCAAAGATTAGAGCTGATATGTTGGCTTTCATCCAGATGCTGATCCTTGAAAGGCTGCCTTGAGACCGCCAGGCGACTCTTTCATTCCCCCTTTCCTTCTTGCTCTTCTTCTTCCCTTCTAATTGCTTCCCAAATTTGGGTTTATGGGTTTGAGGCCAGGTAATCAGAACCAGGATTGTTTTTCTCTCCCCCATCTCTTTCTGGTACCCATCAGACTCTGGCTCTTTGTTGGTTCAGAAAGTCCATGTTAATTCCTTGACCACCAACGTCAAAGGCTTGGCAGGGCTGGAGCCCTTTGGGATAACGCTCCAAGCCAGCCCTCGGCATTCCTGCCAGCCAGAGAACCACGGTGAGAAGAAAAGTAATGTGGCCCTTGTCTGCCAGGAATGTTCTGTCCTTTTCCCTCAATCCAGGGCTGCAGCTTCCCCTTCCTTTGTCCCTGAGGGGCGTTTTCCTGGTTGTGCTACAGTGGATGGGGACATCTGTGAGGGGAGGGGCTGTCACTGAGCGCTGGGCTCCACCTGGAACACGAGCTGAGGTCACACCCAGGTGATCCGGACAAGGACAGCAGGAATTCCCATGGTCATTCCCATTGTCCCCGACAGCCCAGCTGCATTCCACTGCTGGAGAGCTCTCCTCCAAGCCCAGCTCCTCCCTGCTTTGCATGTCCCAGCACAGAGTTGTCTCTCTGGGAACAGATAGCTCTTGACAGCCAGGATTGTGAGGGAAGCAGGAGAGGCCAGGAAAGAGAACAGAGCTCTGTTAAAGGCTGAATGCAATCAGGGAAGGAGCGAGGGTGTGGATAAGAGGAAAGTGAAGGGATGTTGGTGCTACCTGGTGCCAGAAAGCAGAAAACTGAGCAGAAGCAGAGCTGGGACAGAGGTGGGAACACATTACGTTCCAGGATCTCATGGTGGGGACACCCAGCAGAGGCTCCTGCTTTGTTTCTCGGTTGTGCATCACTGGGAACAGCCCATGTGGAGCCTGTGCCACCCTTGCTGGTCAGTGTTTCCTGTGCAGGGACAGACCTGGAGCTCAGCAGGAGGGGGCCTGAGCTGCTGGAAGCATGAGGAGGGCAGGAAAGGGGAGAGAGCCTGCAGGGTTTAGAGGTGTTGGAGCAGGATCCTAAAGCTGGAAGCAGAGGAGGGATTCAGGCTGAGCTGGAGATGCTGCAGCAGAGTGAGCGTCACATCCTGGGCACCTCAGAAGCCTCAGAGGCTCTAAGGGTGCCTCAGAGCTGGATCCAGCCCTGCAAGGTGAAGCCCAGCCAGGCTGGCCCGGGGAATTGCTCCTGGCTCTGGCATGGGAAAGGCCATTCCCAATGCATCTCCAAGGCAGCTGCACCCATGGGATGTGTTCGGAGTGTTTGGAACCGCACCTGTGGGATGTGTTGGAAGCATTTGGAATAGCCCCTGCCAGGGGCTGTGTGCAGCCAGGGGCTTTAAACAGTCACCCCCTCTTGCAGTGTCTATACTTTCATTTAAAGGATGTGCAGACATACAGAAAATAGGACCAAACATGTCCTGTTTGGGCAGTCCCAATGAGCCAGGAGGCCGAGAGATTTCCAATCTGTGTCATGCCACATCCTGCACATTCAGAGCAGGCACAGAGATGTGCAATGTGTGTTTGAGAGGCTCCTGCACCAGGAACAGCTTGAAAAGCCATTCAGGGAAGTATTTACAGGAGTTCAGGGCGGGAATGGGCCTGTTCTGTCTTTGGTTTCATGGCTGCTTTAACTCCAGGCTGTCTGTCCTGGGGGTCCTCCAGCACAGAGCGGTGACCCTTTGGACAACGAGGACACTTGTCACAGATTGGTGCCATGTGACACTGAGATCCAGCTGAGAGGCACAGCTGGAGCAGAGGGAGAGGTGGCAGAGCCTGGGGGCATGCCAGGGTTGGATGTAGGTTGGAAGGCAGATTATTCCTGCACCTTGTTCCACCCAACCCTGTCCTCTTGCCTCAGTCACAAACCAGACCCCAGGAAAAAGCCCATCCAGTTTCCTTCCCCAGACAAACCATGCAGGTTAGTGCTGGAAGATGTTTCTTATTCCTGGAAACACCCTCTGGAGCATTTTCCTTTAGAAGCTTTAGTTTTTCCATGAGGAAACTGCTGTTGGAAGTGGCCATTATCCACATTATGTCCCATTTCAACAAAAAGCCAAAGTTCGCCGCTTTGGAGCGAGGGGGAAAACACAAAGTCGGCATGTTTGGTCTGGAGCCTGTTGAACAGCTCAGCTTTGCTCAGGGCTGGCCCCCAGCATCCCTTTTCCTGCTCCAGGATAATGGGAGCTCAGAGGCCAGTGCAGAGACAGGGAATCAGCACGCTGGGAAATGAGCGGGATGTGTGCGAACCGCCTTGGACAAAATCCACGGCAAGCACAGCCCAGGCCATAACACAACCGAGAACAGCGGAGCTCTGAAGTTTAAGGAATAACATTTCATTTCTCCCCCCATTCCCCCATTGCTTTTTCCACTCCTGCTCCTACCAGGGCACACCTGGGCTCCAGCCACCATATCCAAGGACCACAGAGCCCGTGGTGTCACCGCAGCCCTAAGCCAGGGCTACAGCTTTGCTAAGGCCAGGCTTTGGCTTGCCCGGGTTATTTTGAGTTCAGCCTTTTCTCCTGGCTGTGAGACTGTGACTTTACCAGGAGCTCCAAAACTGGCTCAGCTCATCCCAGCTCAGGGAAACATCCCTGAGCCTGGACCAAGGTTCTCTCATTCCCAACTCCCCCAGTCCTGAGATTAGGCAGAGACTCAAACAAATGAAGGCAGTTGCTGGAGAGGACAGGAAGCAATTACAGACCACCCTGGAAAGGCAGGACAGGCAGCAGCTTGTGTGGCTGCTGCTGTTTAAACAACAACCACCCCCAGGCCGGCAAGGGCAGGAACATCTCAGAGGAACAATGCTGGAGCGAGGTGCAAAGAGTCCAGAAAGGAGGATTAACACGGAATGCTCCGGCACAAGGGCTCTCAGCTCCTGCTGTGGGGTCAGGAGGGTCCCGCTGGCAGGAGGAGGACAAACAGGATGGGCTGGTGATTCCAAAGGGAGTCAGGAGCTCCTGGTACCCCGCCAGCGGGGGACCCACACGGGTCAGGGGCAGGGTGGCCTGCAGGATGCCTTTTCCATCTGCAGGGCCATTCTGCAGCAGGAGTTTTGTCTTTGCCATGGAGGGGGAAGCAGGGGGGAGGCATTTCCAAGCTGTTTTCTCCAGGATATCCCAGCTCCGCCTGACAGCTGGTTCCCATTGGGCTCCTGACCAAAGGCAGTCTCCAGCAAGGGTGGGAGTGGGCGGGAGGGGGGAAGGGACCTCCTAATGATGAGGACGAAGAAGAGGAAGGATGAAAGGCCCTGAAATGCGGAGGGTGGAACTGAAGCAGGAGGACACTCAGAGGGAGGGGCTGCAGAGGCTTTGAAGCTCCTCGCTATGGGGAGCCTCCTTTAAACCCTACACCAGATTGGAACAAGGTGGGGGAGGAGGGGCTGGCTCTCTTTTCCCTCTGAAATATTCCGAGAGGTTGGGACCCCTACTTGGGATGGGCTGTTTCTGTCCATTAAACATTTTAAATGCTTGTCCATCTCCCATGGCCTCCTGTCCTTCCGCTCCTTGTGGCACTGGGCTGGGGATGGGAGGTTCCCAAGGATGATGAAAGGATTTAGGGCATAGGGTAGGGGTGACAGGGGCTGGTGTCAGTCACAGCCTTGTGCCAGTGAGTGCTCAAGTGGAGGAGGAGGAAAAAGGGGCTAGTTATGCCCCCAAATATAGCATTGAATGGGGAGTTTTCCTCCTCTGCTGGGAATTTCAGTAGGGAGGTCAAGGGGAGGATGGCTGGTGCTGCCTGACTTCCCCTTGCTGCCTGCCAGGAAGGAAAACAGCTGGGAAGGGAGTTTAGGGACTGGTGCCGCTGCTCCCTCAGTCCCTGCTCTGGAGGGGATGAAGGAGCTGCCTCATGCAGGGGGTGGAGGAATCAGCTGCCTCATGGAAAGCTCCTTCCCTCCCCCTGCTCCTCCATCCAGGCCCATCTCTTTTATCACAGAATATCCTGAGCTGGAAGGGACTCACGAAGTTCAACCAATCCAGCTCCTGATGTCCAACTCTCCTCATATGTAAGGATGCTGGGAGGACATTCCTCTTCCTTCCCCAGCCAAACCTCTCCCTGGGAAACTACAGCAGGTTATTAAATCACACTCAACTGAATTTAGAGCATCACAAAATATAAAGGCAGAAAAAAAAAACAAAAGGAAGACAAAGGGATTGTCCAGCAGAGCCTGCCTTTGGAGAACTCTGTAGCAAGGGTGAGATTATCCCACTGGAGCTGAGCTACCTCGTCTTCACCTCATAAGGAATATGCTCCAAAGAAATTGATGAAATCTAAACAAGCCTTGCTCTTCCCATTGGAATCAGCAGACCTGGATGAACCCTATGGGTGAACCTGGCAGCTCTGTGAGCATTCAGAGCTGTGCTGGGAGCTGGAGCTGGAGCAGGGCATCTTCATTTCTTGTCCCTCCTCAACTGTAAAAATCCAGAGGAAAAAATATTCAGTGGCTGCATTGTTCCTCCCAAGGTTGTCAGGAAATCAGTGGGAAGAGGCACGGGGGGACATGGTAAAACAATGGGAGGAGAAAGTTCACAATAACCCTGGGCTGTTGCGTGGAGGCTGTTCCTGGTGTGAGGGTTGGAGGTTCAGGGTGGTGCTTTGGGCAGTTCCTGTGTTCCAGGTGTCCCTGTGCCCCTGCACTGAGTGTGCAGGGATTCCCAGTGACTCAGAGCTTCCCAAGCTGCCCCCTGCAGCAGGAACCTGGAGCTAAAGGACACTCAGAGGTGTTTTTAGCTGGTCCCTCCCTCTCATCATCCAGAGGTGAAGCAGCTGAAGGTGCAGCTCTGACAGGGGACAGTCCAGGCTCCTGGAATCTCCCAAATTTGGGAGCCATCATTCCATGGCAGTTAAGTGAAAGCAGTAGAAGCAAGGAGGGAAGGGCAGTATCCCCATTTCCCATGCCTTTTCTTTCCCTGCCTTCCCTTCACCTGTTTTATGTCAGAGCTGGACTCACCCCTTTCCATGTGCCCCTCCTAAAAGAAGCATCCTGCTCCAGCTTGCTCTGGAACAGGCAGAAGGAGTGGGACAGGGATGGTTTTGATGGACACCTTCCCTTCCTCCATCCCTGAACAGCAGCATGAGATGGATGGATGGATGGATGGATGGATGGATGGATGGATGGATGGATGGATGGATGGATGGATGAATGGACAACGTCTCCTTCCAGCATTAAGCCCCAGCTATCCAGGACCCTACTTCTGGACATTGTCCCATCCTTTTCCCACGGGAAAATGGGCAGAACTGATTTTGGCTTTGTGAGTCCTCAGGAACAGAGTTTCAACAGATTAAACTCAAACAAATAAATGCAGTTTGGAAACAAATCATCTTTAAGTTGCTCCAATGGGCCCTGAGGGAGCACTGGCCATTGGCACCTGGATACCTGTCCAGGAATCTGGGAGAGAGGAGGATGAGCACGGGCAGGGCAGAGCAGCAGGAGATTCTGGAGAGGTTTGGATCCTCCCTTTCCCCTTCCCACCTCCCCATTTTGGTTTGGTTTTGAAGTGGGACCTGCAGGTGGCTGTGCCCTGCGACCAATCGGGAAATGGAACTCGATTTTAAGTTAATTAAAGCTGCCCTCTGTGTGTTAATCTTCTTGTCAGGTTTTAATTAAATGCTGATAAAGACTCAGCATGGGGAGGGATTCCTGCTTCCACCTCCTGTGACCCAAGGAGCCTGGAGGGGCTGTTGGAGTCATGTTGGGGTGACCCCAAGTCCCAGCTGGTGCTGTTACCCTTTCAAAAAAGGGATGGAATTTGACCATTTTCTTCTCTTTCTCTCTCAGTTGCCAGCATATTCCCAGCTCTCCTCCCAGGATGGGTCACGCTCCCGGCAATGACTGATTTACTGCTCATGAGCCAGAAAATTCCAGATAAATGTCAGCTCAGGGTAATCACCATTCCTGGCTGCATGGCCAGACTGGATTGGGAACATCAGGAGTGGGATTAGGGCTCTCCATTAACTCCTCCATCCCTGTGGATGTGTTCTCTCCTTCTGCAGGAGGTGGGGTAGGAGGAGAAACCACTCAGAAGGACTCACAATGCTCAGGGCAGTGAAATTCCAGAATCCTAAAATCACTGAGGTTGGAAAACCCTGCAAGGTCATTCAGTCCAGCCTGTGCCTGATCCCCACCTTGTCACCAGCCCAGAGCACTGAGTGCCAAATCCAGGCATTCCTTGGAAACCTCCAGGGATGGGGACTCCAAACCTCCCTGGGCATCCCCTTCCAAGGCCTGACCACCCTTTCCATGGAGAAAATCTGCCCTTCCTGACTCCATCAGTCCCTGAAGTGAAGGATCTTTACTCTTCTCATTATTTCGGATTTCAGCATTTCCCACCATGCAGGTGCCTCTCCCATCCCTTTTTCCAATGGCATTTTGTAGCCATTATCCTGACCACTGACCATCGATTGATACAATTTACCAAATAATTCCTTGCTATAAATTCCTGTATATATTTCCATAGTGGCATTGACATTTCCCTCTGGAATGACAAAGAAAGGATCTTTTCCCAGTAAAAGCCATTCCATTCTACCTCTGCTGAGCCCATTTCTGGCTGGTTTTTAGGCAGCAGCTTTCCCATTCCACATTTGAGTCCCACATAAGCCCTTCCTTGTATTTTTAAGGTCCCCAGCCAAAATTAAGACATTTCCCATTTTAACTTCCAGCACCTTGTAATGCCTTTAAACCATTACAGATATTCCTTGGAATATCTCAGGGCCAGCCCCAGAGCACAAATGGAATTAAAAGTCACTCGTGCAGAGCCCGAGCCAGGAATTGCTGGGTCAAAGTGTTCCTTGTCCCTCAGGTTTTTGGGATCAGCACAGGTCCAGCACCTGCATTTAAGGAGGAAAAGTTATGGAGTGACACTGTTTTTAAAATGACTTGTGACTGTTCCCAGCTCGGGTTGTCCCTGCTGGGGATTCCTGCGCCTGCTCCCCACGATTAGGAGGAGGGGGAATTTCTGGAATTGTCTTTCCATTGTGCTCGAGTTCCAGCTTCCAGCATCTGACTTTCCCAGTCCTGAGCAGGACTTGTCAATCTCCCAGAGTTTGTTTTGGAGCTAATGGATTTCGGAAGGTTCCCATCAATCTGTCCTGCTCCTCAGCACTCCTGGGAATGCTCTTGGCTCCGTTGGCCAGCACAGCTCTGAGAGGTGGTTTCTCCATCCCAGTCACCAAGATTTATTTTGTCGAGGCATTTTCATATGCTGAGGGAAAAAAAAGGAGGAAAAACCACCTGGAATCAATTGTCAGCACAATGGAAGTTGGCATGGCCAGGCTGGGGAGCAAGGGGGGACAGTGGGTTATTTCCCACAAATTGCTCTGGGGACAAGCACAACTAGCAGGGACTTAGTGCCAAATCGGATGAATAGGGGAGACTGGAAAAAAAATTAAGGGGAAAAAAATCACCGGAAAAGTCAAAACCTTTCATCGTAGTATTTTCAGCAGTAAATTTGTTTTTGTTTTGAAGGGACACTGAGAAATCTGCTGGGGCTTGAGCGGAGATTTAAAGAGGCAACCCAAGCTCTCCTCAGGGCTGGATGTGGAGCTCAGGCTCATGGATGCAATTCCTTCTTCCCTTTTCCCTCTTGGCTGTAGCATCCCAGGATAAAGCCCGTGGTGGGGAGCCCATCCCTGGCTCCGTGGTGGGGATGTGGTGGAGCTGCCCGACTGATGTTCCCTGCTCCCAATCCAGCTTTATCTCCCCGCCTCCTGCCCTTGCCCACTGTGTTTATTCCCACAATAAACTTCTCCAGGAATGACTCTGGCTCTCCTTGCATTTGTTTGGAAGCCCTGTCCCCACTCCTAGCTTATCTCTGGGCGCAGTGATAACAACAACCACCAGCCCTCTTTGCTTACAGCACTGATTCCTTTCAATGTTTCCGTAATCTAAACCAGCCTCTATCTCCTCTTCCTTCCTCTGGAGAAGCTCCCGGGCTGGGAATGGCCAGGGTCCTGTCTGCACTTGGATTCATCTCCTGCAGCTCCCCTGGAACCTAAGGAAATACCTGATGCCAAGTTTCTGGGAGATTCCCATCCAAATACAGTGGATGTGGAAGAAAGAATTTCTCCATCCTTGGTTTGAGGTAACTTTTAACACCAGGAGTGGGGCCTGCCCTGGGAAGGAGGCACCAGGATCTTCCCAGCATGGCACAGGGGCTGCATGTTCCTATCCCAGCGGTCTCCAGCCTTGGAAATCCAGACAAGGCACAATCTGGGAGCAGAGTCTGCCTCCCACCCTCTAGGAATCCTCTGTCTTCCCCCTGGAATATCCGTGGAGCATCCCTGAAGCAGAGGGGCAGCTCCAATCTCTGCTCCCCGTGACCAGAGACAGGACCCAGGGAATGGCTGCAGCTGTGTCACGGAGATTTCGGTGGATACCAGGAAAAGTTCTTTCCCCAGAGGGTGTTTGGGCACTGAAAGGGCTCCCCAGGGAATGGGCACGGCCCCAAGGCTGCCAGAGCTCCAGGGGCACTTGGACAACGCTCTCAGGCACAGGGTGGGGTTGTTGGGATGTCTGTGCAGGATCGATGATCCTGGTGGGTCCCTTCCAGCTCTGGAGATTCTGGGGTTCCATGATAGTGTGATCTCCTGCTCCTCTGCCTCCATCCCCTTCAGCCAACAGGGTCCTTGTGCTGCTTCCAGTGGGCTTGGGGGAAACACAGCTCCCTGGCCATGTTTGTGCTGGGCAGACATCCTGGGGGATGGGGACACACGTGTGACGAGTGGATGGGGACATGTGTGACAGGTGGACGGGGACACACGTGTGACAGGGGGATGGGGACATGCATGTGACAGGGGGATGGGGACACGTGTGACAGGAGGATGGGGACATGTGTGACAGGTGGACGGGGACACACGTGTGACAGGGGGATGGGGACATGCATGTGACAGGGAGATTAGGACATGTGTGACAGGAGGATGGGGACGTGTGACAGGTGGATATGGACACATGTGACAAGGGGATAGGGACACATGTGACAGGTGGATGTGGACACACAGAGGACAGGTGGATATGGACACACAGGTGGATATGGACACACATGTGACAGGTGGATGGGGACACATGTGACAGGTGGATATGGACACACATGTGACGGGGGATATGGACACACATGTGTGACAGGTGGCTGGGGACACGCATGTGGCCACGCTTGTGCCTGGCGCTGGGCCTGCCCCTGGTGCTGCCCTTCCTGGCAGGGTTGCATTCCCCACTGCATTCCTAGGGGATATTTTCCCCCTTTTCCCTTCCCCCCCAGGACAGGAGTGTCCCTCCTTAGCGTGGGCACAGAGCACACGGTGCCACTTGGCTGTCACCTCGTCCCCAGCAGGGATGCGAGTGCTGGCAGGCACTGAAGGTCAGCAGAAGGACATCTCAATTATTCTGTGTCATCTGCGAGGAGCTCGGCGCTTGTCAGAGTCCCAGCGGAGAGCAATGAAACAGTAACTTGGCTGCAGGAAAAAAGGGAGCGGGGAAAAACATCGGAAAGGAAAGAGAGGGAAAAAAAAGCCGTCTGCACAGAAGCTCAGGTCAGCGGGATTGACAGCTGCTGGGAGATATCTCCATTCCCTGTGCCGAAAATAACACCTCCATGGGCTCCAGAGCTGCGTTCCCAATTAGAGATTGGGCACTGAACAGGGGGAGAAAAAAATTCTCCACGATAATTTCAGAGGAGGGGGAGGAAATGGAAAACAGGCTTGGGAAGGAAGCCTGGCTCTCTGCTTCCAGGAACCTGATTTCCTCAGGATTGTCCTGGGGGTTTCTCTTTCTCATGGTTCTTATCTTCACCACCCCTTTGGATGCCCTGGGAAATGGGAGGCAGCAGCTGGTGAAATAACTCTGGGCAAGAGGAGCAGGGGGAGCCAGGCCCTCACTTTGGGATATTTTTATAGATGTATTCCTATATATAGGATGTATATTTACCATCAGACCCAGTCATGCTTACCCTCTGGACCAGGGGCAGTTTCCCTGTCTCCCTCTCTTCACCACCCTGTTCCCTGCCTGGGGATTCAAACCTGTCTCTTCCATGTAACTCATCAGTGCAGGAGGGATGGGAAAGTGTTTCCAGAGGGAAAAGCCCCAGGAAGCTCCATGTCCTGGATCACCAGGAGCTGAGTGGGCTGACCTGGCTGGGACCACCCAGATGTGTGGGGACCTCCCTGTAGGTGCTACTGCTAAAAATTAATTAATGCATTAATAAATGACACTGGCCATGGTCAGCCAGGGGCCATGGGGGCTGCCAGGAGCCTGGGGCAGGGGGAGAGGCTGTGCCAGAGCCAGCCTGGGAGGCACCAGCTGTGGAATTCCTGGATGCTGCTCTGAGCAGCTGTGCCTGGACTTTCACACGTGTTCTTAAAGTGAGGTCTGACTTTCAAAACCCACTGAAACCCCCAAAGCACAGAAAACCACCACGTCCCTGGGAGTTCTGGTGTGTGGGAGATGGATCTGCTCACATTCCAGGGAAAGCTCCTGCTGGCACTTCCCCTGGAGCTGGTGGCTCTTCCACCCTGGGACCAGTGCTGGCTGGGCAATGCTCTCAGACTCTTCCCTCTCCAGGCTTCCCGTGATCCCCTTTTTGCTGGGAATGGCCCTCAGAGGGGGAATGGGTGGCTCAGGCTGCATGAGTGGAGCTTTGGGGGTGTCCACAGGATTTCAATGGGGTGGGAAGGTCCTGGCAGCCAAATTCATCAGGGTTTTTCTCTCCTGCACCGCACCTGACCCCAGGTGAATTTCCATCTGGGATTGCAGGAGGAGCTGGAGCCGTCCTCTCCTTTGATGGTGTCTGTTGGAGAGAGGAATAAAGCCAAGGGATCACCTGCTTTGGAAGGAGGTTCTGCTCCCTCTCCCCACCCCAGACCTGGAGTCAGGCTCACACATCGTAAAGTGTCCCTGCCGTGGCACTGCTGCCCTGGAACACGGAGCTGTTTTATGTGCTGGGAACCAGGAATGTCTGCACGGAGCCGCAGTCACGGCGGGAGCAGCTGCAGGGATTTCACCTTTGGATCCTGGCAGTTTGTAGGAGCGAGGCAGGAGGCGGAGGAATTGCAAACACATTCAGCTCCAAGGTGCTGGCAGCTCCTGCCTAGCTCTGAGCTGGTTAAGTGCTCTTTTATTGGGCTTGCCTTCCCAACAGGCTCAGGGCAGGAAGCCCTGGAGGATCAGGTGGCCTTCCCCATCCTGTCCCTTACCCCACTGGGATTTTCTGAGCACTTTGTGATGGTGGGGAGAGAGTCTGTGTGTCACCACTGGTGGCTGGTGCCCCCTCAGTTCTGAACAGACTGTCCATGGCAAAGGAACGGCAGCAAAGCCGAGGCTGCAGCCTCAGGTCTGGCTTTTTCAGGACTGGGAAGAGCCTCCTGTTTCCAGGGCTCCCAGGGTGCTGCCCCGGGGGAGATGGAGCAGAGCCTGCCTGGAGAACACCAAGTGGGAGAGCAGGGAACAGCGGGATGGCGAGACACGAGCACCTGGAAAGAATTAACACTTCCCCTCAGCAAGAGCTTGGAAGGGGAGAGAACAAAGCAGGCGAGGGAAAACCAGGGCAGAACAAAATGGTGCTGGTGGGAAAAGGCATTCCTGCTCCTCGGCAAGGGGGAAGGAATGGCTGAGCAGGGCTGCAGGGAGCTGTTCCCTACAAGAGGCTCATCCTGGCCCTCGTTGTCTCTTCATTTTTGCCTCTGCTTCTTTCCTCCTGTCCTTCCTTCCATTCTCAACTTTATACCATCCCTCTTTCCCAAATTCTCTCTGAATGTTTCCACACATTCTTCTCACACCCTCTTTCCCTTTTTTCTGCATAACAGTGTTTATTACTGTACCCAAAGCCCTTTCCTACTTTTCCAGCAGCCTGATTGTCCTTTCTCCAGGATGATACCTCAGTGCTGATCCTCACCCGGGACGTGCAGGAATGGGGATAAGCAGAGTCTGATGCATTTAGAGAAATCAATACATATTTTGGAAATTCCCACTAATTTGAATTTGACCCCGTTTTGGAAGGATCTCCTGCCTGTGTCCTCCACTGGGATGAGGGCTCGTCCTCTCTGGGGCATGAGGCTTCCCTAAGGTTTTGTTTGAAATAACTATTGCTGATCCTCCTGACCGGCTGCTCTTCACACTCCAGCCGCTCTGATCGCACCAATTACTCCAACAAAAGACAAAAATTTGCATTTCCAAGGGAGTTTCCCTCCTCTTCCCAGTGCGCTGTGCCCTCAGCAGGGATGTCCTTCACCCCATCGGGGTCAATGAGCCATGAGTGGGACTGGTGTGACAGTCCCGACACATTTCCCAGAGGAATTTCTTTCCTAATGACTTTTAAACCGCTCATTACTCCTCGACTGTGCCACAGGTTTGGCTGAGTGTGACCGCGGCTCCGTTACTGCGCAGGATTCCTGGAGCAGGGGCTGGGAATCTGGACGTGGGGAAGAGTGAACCTCTCTAAGCCCCCCGAGACACTCAGCTGCCAACCCCAAATGTTTGGGCAGACGAGGAAAGTCTGATTAACAACCTTTTTTTTTTTTTTTTGTCATTTTCAGCTCATCTTTTTGGCTTCCTGAAAGCAGGAATGAGATGAGGTCTCCAAAGAGCTTCTGCTCCACATCACCCAATTTTCTTGGCCTGAGGGGTTGCACGAGTTTGGAGAAGCACTCAAGCCTCGGAGTGCTCTCCCGAAAGCTGCGCTGGTGACAGAAAGGATCTACAGACCTCTTCCAGTCCGTCTCCCCGAAATTCCCAACTTCCTGAGTTTCTCCCAGCACCGCTCCAGCCCCGCTCCGACCCTGAGGTAATGGGGCAGCAGTAAAACGTTAGGAGGTACAAATGAACTGCCGGGGATTAAAGCCCCAGCACAGCCTCCTGCGAGGCTTTAAAAGCATCCTGTTTGCAAACAGCTCTGGGGCTGCATCCCGCATTCCTGGGCATTTGCCTTCTCCTGCTTTTTTCATTCACAGGGAGGAATTGCAGCTGGAGCAGCTCACCAGGTCCCGTTCTTCCATCCCCCCTGGGGCACGAGGAGTGCTGGCTCATTCAGCCCCTTCCCAAGCATTTTGCCTTTCTCTTGCCTTTTCTAAAGCTGCTTCCATTCCAGCTTGTCCATGTCTTTTCGTGGATGAATGGGAGACGTGTGGCAGGTGAGACACCTTAGGGCATGAGTGGGATCCAACCTCATAGGTTGTGCCCAGGACCCTTTTGAATTCATTTGATGCCCCGTGGGGGTTCTCCCACTGCATCCAGCCTTTCCGAAGGAAAATTCCCACCCTCTTCTTTGGACTACAGAGCTAAGCAAGCCAGGTGATCCTATGAATTTCCAGTAGTCCCGTGTGTGAAGTTGGGAGTTTGGAGGGTGAGTTCCTGTAGGATAACCTGTGCAGAGAGAGGCTGAGCAGCTCTTGGCAGGAGAAGTGGGAAGTGGTTGGAATTGGGAAGTAGCTGGAACTGGGATGTACTGGGGCATTTGGGATCATTTACAGAGGTGTTCTTTTCCAGGCCATGCAGCTTGGCACCAAGACTTTTTTGGGAGAGCTCAGGCAGCTCATCCCAGCTATTGCACAGATCTTTGAAGATTAGTCTGGATAACTTTGAAAGGTCTCCCTTCCCCTGGGATTTCTGGGATTTCTGGCTCTGCCTGGAGCAGAACAAAGGCTGCTGTCCCTGTCTGAGGTGGGAACAGGAGTTGGCTCTTGGACCTGTCCTCCCAAAGGAGAACAAAACAAAGGCTCCCAGCCTGGATCAGCTGAGCTGAGCTGAGCTGCAGAGCCAGGCCTGAGCCAGAGTGAGTTTTTTCCAAGTAGCTTGGAAAAAACAGAGGCTTGGTTCCTGCCCACTGTCAGCAAATCCTCCAGCTTGGATAGGATCCCTCCAGCTGCCCCTGTGCTGCCTCTGCACTCTGGGTGGGCTGAAGCCTTTTCCCAGAGCAACCAGGAATGGGATGGGCAGAAAACCAGGGACAGTGGGAGATTATTTCACACACCCACTTGTAGCTGAGCACCTGCCCCTCCCTGAGCTCGATGCCGAGTCTGCTCCTTGGCTTCCCTCCCCACCTGTTTAATCCATGTGGGATGATGGGAGCTGGCTCCACTGACATGGAATGTGGGAAAATGGGCTGTCCTCTCCCTGGAGAGCTGCACATGATGAGGTGCCCCTGCTTCTGCAGCCACCTCAGTGATAACAGAGTGTTGATATCTCCAAGATTCCCTCACCCTGAGGAAAAGGGGGCTTTTCATTCCAGCCTGTTAAAGCATTTTCCAGAGCTCTCACAAAGGTAACCTGGAAGTGCTGCCTGTATCCAGCTGCTCCTCATGACCATCCCATCATCCTGGTGTCCACCTGAACCAAGGATAGGTTTGCAAGGCAGGAATTTCCTGCGTTAAAGCAGACACTGATCCCCTCTCAGGTGGCTGCTCTGCTCTCAGCCCCAATTTCTCCATCTCCTGCAGCTCCAGTTCTTTCTTCCTGGGCCCTTGGAGCACCACCAGCACCACAGGATCGTGTGAGGGATGGGCACTGCCCTGTAATGGCTTTCACAGAGGCAGTACCAAAAAACCCCTCTGAGTGACATTTTTCAGGGCCTCTTCTCCCTCTCTTCCGCTGTGTGTGGTGGAGCTGGTGCCACAATCCCTTCCCACCCACCACTAGCTTGGAGATAAGAGCCCTGTGACCTGGAATGCCACCTCCCAGGAGGAGGGGACACTGGGATCCCTCACAGACCCGTGTGGGGGCTCCAGAGGCGAGGCCAAGCTGCCCTGTGAGCATGGGCTGAGGCTCAGGGGCTGCCAAGGTGACTCGGGCATCCCTGCACCTGGGGGAGATTGGCATTCCAGCAGCTCAGGGAATCCAGGGATGCTCCTGCAGGCAGAGGGCACCAGGAAGGGAGACTGAGGCTGTGATGAGCCACATCCAGCAGCTCTGAAGGTGTTGAAGTCCATCCTGTGCCTCACTGATGATGTTAACCTGGGAGCACCAGAGACTCCTGTGCAAAGTGAATTCCCAGGACACTGCTGCAGCTTCTCTCCAGAGGCATCAGGATTTATTCCAACCAGGACATACCTTTGGTTTTCCTGGATTTTGTTGCTTGCATCAGGCAGAGACCACCAGTCTCCCACTTGGCTGTTCTGCATCCCAGTTCCCTCCCCATTCCTTGCTGGTAGGGCAAGACCCTCCTGCCTCTGCTTTTCCCAGGAGCTCCCATCCCGAGTGGAATTTTAGGGCTCTGTGTGATCGTGGGCACATCCAGAGAGCGCTCCCATCCATCTGCTCAACTCCTTGGGAAAAACCAGCGCAGCCAAACAATGAGTGAGTACAAAAGCACATGTGGAGCCTTGGCAGGGAGCATTCCCCGAGTCCCAGCATCCAGGCGGCCGCTCCGCACTCCCATCCCTGCCTCTCCAGCTGTAATTAGCACTGAGCTCTGGGAACGCGCTGGGATGGGAGTGATGAACAAAACAGCAGCTCCAGATGAGCCAGAGCATCCGAGGGGGTGAGGATGGAAAAGTGGGATGGTCTGTGCTCTCCAGCTGGGTCCGGGTGCCTGCTCTGGATAACGAGCACCTCGCTCCCGGGAGCTGCCGGCACCAATTCCCTGTGCAGGAGCACATTCCTGAAAGCGTCCCTGCTCTGAGTGGTATTTAGCTCATGCTCTGATGCTGGATCAGGGGTCTGGAAAGGCTCTGTCCTTGGGTTCTGTCCAAGGCTGTTCTCACATCCCTCCAGCGATGCTGCTCCTGCCTGGAGGAGCCGACCTGCTGGAGAGGTGACCCAGGGCTCCCGTTAAATTTTCCTCTGCTCAGTGTCCTCCAGGTGCCCCCAGCCAGAGCATTCCAGCCTTGCTCTGGTGGCTGGAGACCCATATTCCTTTCCTCCTTCCCCGCCTCCCAGATCTGTGCAGACCATGGCTCTGTTGTCTGTCCAGTCGTAGCCAGGACTTTGTTATGCTGGAATCGTTTTGTTCCTTTTGATCTTCCTGGAGAAGGCAGAAAGAGAATTCAGCCAAATGGTCTCCACCTGTCACAGTGCCCCGGGGATGAATGGAGGGGCCCCATCACTGTGTCCAGCTGATGGGTGGAGGGGCCCCATCGCTGTGTTCAGGTGATGGACGGAGGGTTCCTGTCCCTGTGTCCAGGGGATGGACAGAGGGGCCCCATCACTGTGTCCAGCTGATGGATAGAGGGGCCCCATCACTGTGTCCAGCTGATGGGTGGAGGGGCATCATCACTGTGTCCAGGTAATGGACGGAGGGTTCCTGTCCCTGTGTCCAGGGGATGGACGGAGGGGCCCTGTCATGACTCCCAGGTGATGGACAGAGGCCTCATCCCAGCGTCAGGTGAGGAATGGAGGGGCTGAGGGTGCTGGGAAGGGCTCTGCAGGCAGCATCCCACAGTGTCCCTCACTCTGTCCCCCCATGAGATCAGGACACTGATAGCAGCTTTGTTTGGAAGGAAGAGCAGGAAGGGACATGGAAGTCCAACAAAACAGGAGCTGCCTCACCCAACGTCCCGAGGCCCTCGGCTGCCAAAAGTGGATGGAAATAAACTCTGCAGACAATGCAGGGCCCTATCTGGGAGCGGCAGGAGCCCAGCCAGGCCCTGGTGTCCCTGCAGGATCTGATAGGGCTCGGGGCTGGCGCGACGGGACCATTGTTCGGCGCTCTGGCTGTGCTGTTGGCCCAGGATCCACACGGAGAGAATCGCAGGAAATCAGAGCAGATCATATCCGACCTTCAACTGCAGCACAGCTCAGGGCTGTGCTTTTCTCCCCACTGTCCTTGGTGGCTCTTTTTGGATACAGTTCTCTCCCAAAATAGCCGTGAATGCGACCATTGCCAGACCGTTCACGGTCAGTTCATAAAACACCAGCCTGGAGCCTCCAGCAGAGCTGCTGCTCCTTTGCCCAGACCCAGCAGGGATCCTGCAGGCTCAGGGGGGTCTGTAGGGTCTGTACCCCTGTGCTGTGGCATTGGGGTGCCCTCCCTTCCCTGCAGCTACAGAATTGGGGTTTTACTTCCAGCTTTTCCATGGAGCAGCTGCTTGGCTCTGGGTAAGGCAGGCTTTGATTCTGAAGCAGGATAAGTCAGGATAAGTCCACAGAAGTCTACAGTGGCCTGGCTGAACTGTGCTGTGGTGTGGGTGAGCAGGTTCATCCACTGGCTCCTGCTCCATATCCCAACAGCTTTCCTTCTCTCAAATATTGCCCCTAATTAATTTATCTGTACTGATGCTCCTGGTAATACCATTATTTGTAGTACCTCACTGCATCCCCTGGGAAGGGCAGAAGTCTTAATTAACATCCTCGAAGCTGCCTGAGATCGTGCCTGGAAAATGTGATCTGGAGCAGCTCCCTGTCCTACCAAGGTTGTTTTATTCTCTTTTGTTCTTCTTCTTTGCAGGCCCCTTCTTTTCCAGACAGCCTGGCCTGTGCCTGCCATTCCCACAGTCCAGTCTGTGCCATCCCGACATTCCAGTTGTGCCATCCCGATATTCCAGCCCACCCCTGCCAACCCCGAGCACCCGCGGAGCTGCTGGGATTGGTGCTGGGGACACGGGACAGAGCAGCAGGAGGGGAGGAGCGAGGGCTGGGTCCGAGGCGGAGCAGGGTCACCTGGGGAGGTGCCACACTCTGGTGGCTCTGGCACGGGGGTGTGGCCGCACCGTGTGGCACAGGCGGACCTGGAGCTCCAGCTGTGCATCACAGCCCAGCCTTGGGATCTCCTGCCAGCTGTGCAGTGCCCTGGATCCTTCCTTTCTCCCTGTGGAAGCCTGGCTGGTGTCTGTCCTGGGGCTGAGCATCCCTGCAGGTTCTCTCCTTTACCCTGCAGGACCCAGCCCTGGCTGTGACCCCTCCCTGGCACACTCCTGCCAGGACAGCACAGGGACAGCCACGCAGCGACCCCGGAGCAGTGGCAGTGTCTCCACAGCTCTGGAGCCTCTGGCTCCATTGCTGGTTGCTGCCGAATCCTTCCAGCCAAATCTCCAAGGTCTTGGCTGAGCCGAGCTCCAGCACCAGCCAGATTTCTGATGCTTAGCAAAAATATTCATTAACGACTTAATCTGTGCACACACAGGGGAAGCTTTTAGGGAATTTGTTCGAGGGCTGTGAAAGAGGGATCTGGCCACTGCTTCCAGCTCTGCCTTGATCTGTGATCTCATGGATGAGGAATTCAGGAAAATGCTGCTCAGGGACATGGTCCAAAGCATCCCCTGTGCTCACACCTTGTGCACTTCCCTACCCTCAGCACTCACTGCTTGGCTGAGCATGTCCCTGTGCCAAGCACTGCAGAATTGTCACCTCAGCCCTGCAGGCTGCACAATTGTCACCTCAGGACACGGGGAGGGGATGATGCTGCCTGGCTGCACAGGGAGGGAAGGTCTGAGGGCTGTGGTCTCACTCACAACCTGGCCCAGGATGTCTGGTTTGGGATGGAGAAGCTTCACACCAGGCTGTGCAGCCTCTGTAAAGTCACAGGGGTGTCCCACCTTCTGTGACCTCTGGCGTGGCCCATCCTGCTCCTCAGTGTGGATGGACACACACACAAGACTTTTAGAGAAGTTTCCAACTCTGTTCATTAATCCCTTTGGAAATGAAGTTCCTAAATCACACAGGAATATCTGACCATGTCCCAGGAAAGATTGGTGTGTCCCACGGGAGGTTGGTGTGTTCCAGGGAAGGTCAGTGTGTCCCAGCTGAAGCCCCTGCCATGCTCTGGATGGGGGTGGCTCCCAGGGACCACACTCTGGCAGGGCTGGAGCTGCAGCAGGGTTGGGATTTCAGGGAGGTTTTATAGCAAAAATGTTGATGAGTAATGAAAAGGTGCTGCTGAGCCTTGTTGGGAGGAAGGAGGGGAGGGAGCAGAGGGGCTGAGGGAAATAAAGGAGCCCAAGAAGGAAGGGAAAGGAAGAAATGACCTTGGTGAGATTTTCTGGCTGCTCTCCAGGTCATAGGCTGATGCCAGAAAAACTCTGAGTCCCTTCTGGCTGGGAGCACTCCCCGTTAGGTGAATCACACACACAGTGCTGGAACATTCCACGCTCCCAGTCACAGAGCTCGAAGTAATTAGGAAAACTGGAAGACCAAGGCAGGCGGAAAAGTATGAGTCACACATGGAAGTGGCATTATTGTAGTGCAGGAGAAGCAGCTTTGCAGAGTTCCTGAGGCAAAGGTGCTCCAGCCCCGGCTGCTCCTGGGAAAAGCCACTGGAGCTGCCCTGGAGACACCAGGATGTGTCACATGGGGAAGAGAAATTGCACTTGGATGAGATGTGAGGGGATTGGGGGTGTTCACCTGGAGTGGAGTAGGCTCCAGGGAGAGCTCAGAGCCTAAAGGGGCTCCAGGAGAGCTGGAGAGGGACTTGGGACAAGGAGTTACAGGACATAGGGAATGGCTTCCCAGTGCCAGAGGGCAGGGTTAGATGGGATTTTGGGAAGGAATTTTTCCCTGTGAAGTTGATGAGGGCCTGGCACAGGGTGCCCAGAGAAGCTGTGGCTGCCCCATCCCTGGAAGTGTCCAAGGCCAGGCTGGATGGGGCTTGGAGCAACCTGGGATAGTGGGAGGTGTCCCTGCCCATGGCAAAGGGTTGGAATGAGATGGTCTTCCAGCCCAACCCCTTCTGGGATTCCTGATTTCAGGCAGCTCCTCAGGCTGCCAGGGGAGTCCAGCTGCTGCCTCCCAGCAGCAAAGGGTGACCTGGTTATCCCTCGCTCATGTGGACAATGAGCCTGAATGCTGCTGGATCCTGGGACAGCCAGAGCCCCACACAGCCCCTGATGTGCAGGGGAGTTCCGTAAATCACACGGTCTTCCAAGAAACTGATGGATGGAGCTTTCATCCCTCTCTTTGCATGACCCTTCTGCTGCTCTTCATTACCCACACAAAGAGTGTGTTAACCTGGGAGCAGACACGTGTTTACTTTAGGAACTCTCCTCCTGATTCATCCCATTTGGCTCAGGAAAAACCCTGTTCCAGGCAGGCCCTGGCTGTCCCACCAAGGTCACGCTCCTGGAGCATCCCTGGCTGGACACGCCAGCATGGCTGATGGGTGACTATCACATCTTATCACATCTTATCACATCTTATCACATCTTATCACGTTGCATGATGTCATATCCATGGCCCCACATCACCACCCCCAGCCCAGCCGGTGCCATCACACCTCTGGTGACCCAGGAGGGCAGAGCTGGGCTCCCTGCCTGGCCTCACCAATTCCCTGCTCCCAGCAGGGTGGTTCCCATCAGCTGAAGGATGTGGCTCCATATTTAGCCCCCCTCCAGCTGCAGGAGGCTGTGGGGACCACCAGTACCCAGGGGAGATTCCGTTTGGGAAAGCTGAATGTTGGGTGCACCTCGGGTGATGAAGGGATGTGATGGACAACCTAGGCTGAACACAAAATCTTCCTGCAATTCCGCAGGACAGATTGCTACATCTCCCTGCCAAGAAATCAAACATTCCTGCTGGAGTCAGGCCTTTCACAGGAGCCCCCTCGGGGACATCAAGTGAGGCTAAGACAACAGGCCAGAGCTTTGTGAGCAAATCATGAGTCCCCAGTGTCCCTCCAGCTGGCAGGACTGTCATTGACCTCAGTGGCCTTGTCCTCCCTGAAGCAGCTCTGTCAATTTGGCCACTTTCCACTTAATAATGGAGCTGGAATATAAAGATGTATCCAGGCCCGACCACAAAACAGCTGGAGACTGTAGGGTTGACTTAATCCTGGTAGAATAAACCAGGGAACTGGTGGGAGTCAGCTCGGATGTTGCTGGCGGGGCTCGGAGCAGGGCTGAGCAATAAAAGGGATCAAATGTGTGAGGCACAAACTGTCTGGAGCCACGGTTGCTGTTGTTGTTGTTGTTTTAACTAATTGAATTTTAGTGCTGCTGAAAGGATTGACAGCTCTGGGGAGCAGTGGCCAGGTACAGCCCCGGCAGGAATCCCTCCTAATCCCAGCCTGCATCCAGACACCCGGAGCTCCTCCCATGAGGCCAAATTCGGCCTCTGACAGACACAGCTGGAGCCGAGGGGGCTGCATCCCTCCCAGAGATCCTGGCAGACCTGTTCCTGGCTTCATGGATGTTGTCAGTGTCCCTGGGAGCAATTCCTTTGGATCTGGGCAGGCTGGGAAAATCAACCTGTGCCATCCCTGCCTTGGGGACAGTCCTTGTGCCTGAGGAAGGGCAGGGACACTGAAGGTGTTGAGGGGAGTTGCTGCTCGTGGTGAGAAATCTGCTTTTATTCCTGGAATGATTTTGATTGGAAGGAGCCTTAAAGCTCATCCCATTTCACCCCTGTTATGGACAGGGACACCTTCCACTATCCGGGGTTGCTCCAGGCCCGATCCAACCTGGCCCTGGACACTCCCACTTTTGGCCAGCTCCCAGGATGCCTTTGCCAGAGGGAGATGGGGCTGCTGGGGGAGTTGGAGCTGGTGTGTGGGGAGGAGAGAGCAGGGGAAAGGAGCAGCATCCCTAAAACTGAGCACCCTGGATCCTTCCCGGGGGTGACCAGGCAGGGACGTGGCTGTCCTCAACGTGCTGGGTGACTTCTGCTCCTGCCATGCATTGGGGATGATTCTCACCAGGTTTGGGAAGTGCCAAAGGCTCGGACACATTAATCAACATCTCACCATCGAAAATCCTGATAAAAAACTGTCGGGAGCTGCCCGGCCCATTCCTCTTCCTCGGGGTTTGGACTGGGACCAGTCCCTGGGGCCGGTTTGGGAGGGTGCAAGGGCTGGGGTGGGCAGCACAGGGTGGGCAGTGCCAGGGTGGCCTTTTCCTGGGGTCCCACCACTGCCACCCCTGGCACAGCCGGGCAGGGCTGGGCTGTGGCACTGTGAGACTTGGGGCAGTGTTTGTCCCACCAATGCCTTGGCAAGGCACGGAGGCGGCTCTTTCCCAGGGGAAAGCTCCTCGCAGGGGCACCTTGTCAGCCCTGCTCTATAAA
Organism: Peucedramus taeniatus; assembly: GCA_013400575.1. Taxonomy (NCBI): domain Eukaryota; kingdom Metazoa; phylum Chordata; class Aves; order Passeriformes; family Fringillidae; genus Peucedramus; species Peucedramus taeniatus. The sequence continues at coordinate 832,358 of WBNO01023171.1, forward strand.
TAGCTGGGAAAAAGCCCGGCAGGAAGCGGTGGATTCTAGGCAGGGCCAGGGGAAGGGCTCGGTCTCAGCCTTGGCAAGTGTCGCTCCCGTGGGACGGTGACTCCTCGGCGCGGGGGCCACGGAGGAGCTGTGCCCTCTGGGAGAGCCCATGGGAGCTGTTCAGCAGATTTCCGAGGAATCAAAGGGGGGTGGGTTTGGCCACTTTCAGCAGGCTGGGACCAGCCGGGTTTTGTCATCCTGATGGGCACGGTCCCCTCGCTGGGATCTCGCTCACTCAGATCAGATTTAATCTTCCTCAGGGGCCGAGCCGAGCTCTGCTGTGTCAGCTCGTGTCCCCTGACCCGTGTCCTACAGGCATTTAAGGGGAGCTGCCTGCGGAGCGACGCTCCGGGAGCTCCGATTTCCAACCGGGGCAGCCCCCGGGAACAGCGGCCAGTGCCCCATCCCAGGCCCGGCAGGAGGGACACAAAACTAAGGAAGGATTTCAAAACGCCCTGGCTTTGCTGCAGCCTTTTGTTTGTAAGTGATCCCAAAATCGCTGCCCAGCGCAGCCCCGGGCTCTCCCGCTTAGAGGCTCAGCCTGTGGCTTGTCCCCAGCATGACAAATGTCCCCAGCAGGGGACACAGCTGGTTCGGGAGCTGCCAGCCCGGGCCGGGGGCTCCGGCGGTGCCCTCGGAGCCGTCCCTGCCCTGCGTTAGAGATCTAAGCTCCCCCAAGGAGGGTAATGGACAGGAAATTAGAGATAAGTAGGTGGTTTGACAGGATTAGGGATAAGCAAAAGAAACTTAATTATGTGATAGCTGCTATCGGACAAGCGCTGCTGCGAAAGGGGATGTAAATGACCTCAAGAAAGCCCGACACCAGATCAAACAGGCGCACTCTGCAGATAACAGCCCAAAAACACGGGGTATAAATATTTATCACAAATGAATTCTCCAAACACTCCCTACTCACGATCCCATTAACAATAGATGGGATTGAGGATAATAAAGGCTTTCCACAAGCGCTTTTTTTTTTTTTTTTTTTCTTTTCCTGGGTCTTTTGTCCACGTGCAGCTGTGGGCGTGTGTGTGAGAGATAGGGATGTGCCCGAGGGGTCCGGGGGTCCCACGTCCCCTCCGGTCTCTCTGCCCGTGTCCCAGGAGCTCGGGCTGGGCTCCCTCTGCTGCCTCTGCGGCTCCGGGAGCTCCGGGCAAGAGGAGAACTCACCCTGCTCTCGCTCAGAGCTCCCTGGCCGGCAAAGAGGGAATGGTAGTTGGAGCAGGGGGCAGGCTAGAGCCCCAAAATCCTGGATGATTCCTGCTGCTTCATCCTAGGGAAGAGGAGAACTCACCCCACTGCTGCTGGGGGTCATTGGTCAGCAAAGAGGGGATGTTCCAGGGAAGGGCTGGAGCCCCAAAACCTGGGCAATTCCAGCTGCTTCTCTCTCCTGAGCAGGCAGTGGGAAATCAATGGACAGTGGGGCACGTTCTGATGGAGTCACTGGGGAGCCTCTGCCCCTTTTGTGCCTGCAAAGCCCAGCGAGGGTGGCAGGTGCCAGGTGTGACCTCAGCCCGAAAAGGGACTGATCCCCCCATGCCTCCCCTCTCCCCAAACAGGGATAAGGGTCCCCCCTGCACAGCCACCCCTCTCCCCCCCTCAGCCACCCTTCCCAGCTCATCCTGCTCCTCTTCCCGACTCATCCTGCTTGTTGTTATTTATTTCCCCGGGAGGAACACAAAACCTCCCGAACCTGGGCTGGCAAATTACCGAAGCCCAGGAAATGAAAACTCCAGGGCAGCATTAATTGGAAGGCTTTTTAATTAAAATCAGCTTGTTTCACAATCAAAGATAAAAGGAGGGAAGAAAGCTGAAAGGAAAAATAATAATAAAGCAATTCCCTGCCTGCCCCTCTGTGGCATTCACGAGGTGTGGGCTGAGCATCCTGTGTCACCCGCTCTGCTTTCAGCCCTCTTGATTTCCTTTTTTCCCCAAAAAAAGGCATTTTTGGCCTCTTCTTTCTCCCTGACTTCATCCTCATCTGCTCCTCCTCTGCTTGCCTTTGGCCTCCCCCTTGTCCCCTGTCCCCTCAAGTACCCGTCACCCCGAGCAGAGGGTTTCTCCCAGGGAAGGAATTTTTCTCTGAACTCTTTTGTTTTTGGGAATGAAATTCTGGCAGAGATGTAGCATTGCCTAAAGATTTAACTGCTGTGCTGAAGCAGCATTTGATGAGGCTAAATGAGGTTTCTTGCTAACGAAGGGGAATCTTTGTTGCTGGGGAAAGGCTGATGGCCCTGAGGCTGCTGTGGAAGAACCAGGTGGAGGAGTGAGAATGAAACCAGGAAATTCTTCAATCAAAATTTATGAATCAGCCAAAAAGCTGCTCTTTCTTAAGGCAATAGTTTTGGTCGAATGTCCATGTATCTATATTTTTTTTTTTAATTATGGTCAGAGCTGAGTACAAACTCCCAGGAAGAGTAAACAGCTGGCAGGATAGAGGGGGTTTGTTGGTAATGGAGACAGATGGGGAGCTTTGAAGTTTGGAAAACTGGCGAGGGAAGGTGAGGGATTTCCAGGAGAAATCAGTGCCTGGCCAGGTCGAGGCCACTGAGTGGCAGAGAACAGCTTGAGGCAGAGATAGAAGAGCCACCAGCTCCTCATCCCTCGGCCACCCAGGCACTGGGCAATCCCTGCCTTCTCCAGCAGGGAAAACCTTGGACAGGCATCCCTGGAAGTCAGGGGAGAGGGACATCCTCCAGCAGGACTGTCCTGGGAGCCCTGAGGCTCTCAGACCTCGAAACAACAACGTGAGGGTCCATGGAATATTGGCGTTCCTGGAACACAGAACTCAGGGAACCCAAGTGGCCCAGAGCTCTTCTCTGGATGCCACCGGGGCAGCCCCAGGTGCCCGTGGGGGCCCTGCAGAACCGACGTGGGCGGCAGGAGAGCGGCAAAACCCCATCCCGGCTGCGGCGGGGCCGGGAATGGGAGGTGGTGAGCTGGGATTCCTTATTAACTTCTGGGAAGTGCGGCTCTTCTCCACATCGGGAGCGTTATTTATGTGCAGGGGATGGCGGCTGCTGATGAGAAACACATTGATTGAGGTTTCACAGCTACTGAGCACAGGAGATCCCTATCAGTCCCAAACCTTATCAATGTGTTCCTCATCATCAGCCGGCGTCTCATTAACATAACGAGCTGTCTGCTCCCATTTGGGAGAGCGGCTCCTCCGTGCCTGCTGCCTGCACATCATCCACACACCACTTCCTCACTGGAACAGCCTCTCTGCAGGTCTGAATCCCGGGAAGGAGGGAGTAGTAAGACATCACTTGTTCCATAGTTGTTAGGCCTCAGTAAATATGTTTCTAATCAGCAATTAGGACTTAATTAATGTGCTGGAAATATCATTTTCCATCTAAATGAAGCTTTTAAAGAAAATCTGAAAGGAGAGGTGGGGAGATGCCACAGGTGATGTTTGGGTGACAGCTGAAATCCCACTGGTGGGTTTGGGAGAATCGTCACCCTGTGCTCAGGATGAATTACTGATCTCCTATCCATGAGCTCCAGGAGGATGGGGCTGCCTGGGAATTGCTCAAACCCAGCCAGCCAGCCCTTGCACCCCCAACGAGTTTAAGGAATGGAGCTGAGACAGTCCTGGGAGCTCAGCCCTGCAGGATTTCTGGGATGTCCTTGTCCATCCCAAATCCCACTGCGCTCCATGTTCAGTGCAGGGGATGGGTGTCAGCCACATGCCTGGGAAAGTGGATTTATAGATTCATGGAATCACTCATGTTGGAAAAGACCTTAAGATCATTAAGTTCAACCATGACCCCAGCCCCACATGGTCATCACTAATCCGTGTCCTCCAGTGCCACGTCCACAGGGTTTTTGGACACTTCCAGGGCTGGTGATCCCACCACTGCCCTGGGCAGCCTGGTCCAAAGCTTTGCAAAATTTTATGTGGAGAAAAGGTTCCCAAATCCAATTTAAACATCCCCTGGTGCAGCTTGAGGCCATTCAAGCTGTTCCTCAGATGCTCCACATTAAAATAACCCCTGGGAGGTTCCTGTCCTCCAGAGGAATGTCAGAATTCCCGTTCCCTTTGCTGCCTCCCCTCCAGCAGCACAGTTTTGTTGGGCCTTGTTCCTGTTTTTCCTTCCTGTGCCCAACTCCCCTTTTTTCTCTCTTCCCTCTTTTCCTGCTAACAGATGGATCTCAGCCACAGCACCACGGGCCAGCCTGGCACTGCTGCCTTCCCACAGGTGTTGGGATTCCGGCAGGTGTCAGGATTCCAGCTCTAATCCCAGCCCTGAGTGTTTGTCCTTTCATTTCTGAAGTGGTTCAAGGGAATCTTGGCTCAGCAGCCAGGTTGTTAATCCAGAGCAAACAACGGGCTCTGTAGGTCCTTTCCAGCTAATCACCACTGATCCAGCTGACCTTTCCAGCAATCCCAAATCTGGACATGGCACTGCAGTAAAGCCACCTCTGAGGGAAGGTGCCACAGGAGGGAAACACTCACAGCTTCCCTGGAACAAGGGTGCTGGGCTGCCAGCTGTGCCGTGGGGTTGTTCATCCCAGCACCCTCATCCCAGGAATGCTGAGCTGTGCCAGCCAGGAGCAGAGATGCTGCCACCAGCCTGGGATTCCATCCGGAATCCTCCTCTCCCTGTGGAGGTGATGTGTGCCCACCCAGCCAGTCCCAGAGGAATTTTGGGATTGGAGAGTGTCAGATCAAGCTTGACAAGTTTTATTTCCCCAATACTAAATTTACCCAGAAACACACAAGGAGAGAAATAAACCCATTTGTGAGTGTGAGTTAAATTCCAGCAGTTCCTACCCTGCTGGAAGTGACAGAAATGTTCAAATAACCCAAATGTTTTGAAACTCGATGCAACAGGGGTTGGGATTTTGTTCCCATGTTAAATCACTGGGTTTATTTGAAATAAATGGCCCAGATTTTAGAGAGAAAAATGAACAAAGTAATCGGAGCATAAACAAAATCCAGGCTGTCATGTAGGAACCGGGCAGTGCAGGGGGAGTTGAGGTGCTGGGCCTGGTTTTTCTTGGATAAATGGATAAAAGAACCATGTGGATGAGCTGCAGGGACTGGGATGACCATGGAACATCCCTTCCCAGAGGTTTGGGAAGAGTCCTTCACCAGAGCCCCCATTCTGAGCTGCCTGGGACACTGCTGGAACCAGGGATGTTCCACAGCACCCGTGGAAGCTGAGGGACAGGGTCCTGCCCCATGGTACCTCCAACATTCCCCATGTGGGCCTTATGAGGAGGTGGCAAAATGAGCTTAATTAAAGGACCTAATTAAGTTCCCAATTGGTAGAAGCTGCATCTCAGTGCATCTGGGCTCTGCACAGTGTGGTGGTGGTGGTTGTGGTGGTCATGGTGGTGGTGACTGTGGTGGATGTGACCAACATGGACATGGTCTTGGCCACGGTCACGGTCATGGTCATGGTTTTCTCTGAGCTGCTCACATGGATACAGGCAGTTCCTGCCTTGTCCTGCTGCTGCCCTGCTGGGATCTGGTTCCTCTGTGTGGGCACAAGGGGAGGTGTCCCAGCAGCCCAGCATGACTCGAACCTGGGCTGCCAAAGCTTTGGCTGCTGCTCGGCCAGGCTGGTGCTGGGAGGCTCTGCCCAGGCACCCATGGGTCCTGCCAGAGCCTCTGCTCTGCACCCATCTGCTCCCATCCTGCCCGTGCCCCTCCACTCGCTGGCGCCCAGAGCCCTTCCACACCCAGAGCCCACCCGCAGCGCCCTGGCTGAGGGAAAGGCTTTTTTTTTTTTTTGGTTTACACTGCATTTTTGGATGGCTTTTTCTTTTCCAACCTGTTCCCCACATGGCTCCCCTCCCCGTTCAGCGCCGAGCTGGTGACAGCAATCTGTTCCACAGCCTTGTCAGTGGGAAAGGCTGGAATGAGTGACTGGAGCAGGCGGGATGTGCCAGCGAGTGGAGCTGGTGCTTGGCTTCCCCGGAGCGCAGGGACAGCTGCTCCCTCCACCGTATGGCTGCAGAATGAGCTTTCCTTCGCTTTTTTCCAAGCCTGGTCCCTGATGGACTCATCCCTCATTTCGCCACTTCCCAAGCTCAGCTCGAATGCTGCTTTAGCCATCAGGAGCTGAGGTTTATCCGATGGAGTTATTGTTGGCTCCGGCTGTGGAGCAGGCAGTGTCAGGGTGGTGTCAGGTGAGCTGCCTTGGGGAAAGGGCTTTTCCCATCTCCGAGTCTTGGCTCTGCTGGAGCACTCTTTGCTTTTCCTATCACCAGCAGGGTTTGCTTGAATTCCTCCAGGGTGGGAATATTACAGAATATTACAGCATCGTTTAGGCTAAAAAAGACCTCGGAGCTCATCAAGTCCACGCTTTGAGGGGATACAGGGGTTTCCAGGCTGGACTGGATGGGATTGAGAAGAATCACAGAATCCTGGAATGATATAAAGACCTCTGAAATCATCAAGTTCAACCATGGATCCAGCACCTCCACCCAGTTCCCCAAAGTCATTTCCTCAAGGGCCAACAAGATCAGGGGTACAGGACTGAGTTTTTCTGATTTTGGTGGCATGGCCTGAGCCACATCCACCTCCTTTGCAGGTCTGTGCTCCTAAAGGTACAAGAAACCTCCCTCGGAAGGAGAAATTCCTGAAACGATTAAAGCATCAGGAGAAACGTTAATTGAATGGATCAGACGGCTCCTTTGGAGCGGGAGCACTCGGGGTGTGACCCAGCTATCGACACCCAATCCACGATAAACAAACAGCAATTACTCAACTCCACAAAAGCAGCTTGGCAGAGCTAAATAAAGCTCGGGGAAACTCCAGCAGAGCGGCTCTGAAACTGCGTGGGAAGGAGCTAAGTGTGGCTGGCTCTGTGCATCCCTCGGGGATGTGTGGCCGTGGGGATGGTGGTGGCTGGATGCAGGGAGAGCAAGAGGGAGGTGGCATCTGGGGACAGGCTGGGCTGGGAAAACAACCTGGCTGTGGTGAAGCTTTCTGTGTTCTCCCAAGCGCAAATTCCATCGGGACCACACGAGGAACAAACTGGTCCCTGGAGGAAGCCTGAACCTGGTGAGAGGGATGGTCCAGCTGTGTGTCACTGGGATGCTCCTCACTCCCTGCTCTGCATCCTAAGCCACCTCTTCCCTCCAAAAGCTTCTCCTCTCCTGGCAAACCCCAATTTCCATCATTGTGCAGCCAAGGCCCACGCTGGGAGTAAATAAATAAACAAGCAGGGCCAGCTCCGTGCATCGATAGGGAGCTTTCTGCCAGCAGCAATAATGGGAGGGATTTTATCCGATTTTAATAACTGCTGAGAACTGCCTGGTGTGTCCTCTGCAAGAGGCTGCTGTGAGCCCAGCTGGAGCAAAACCATCCACAGCAGATGTGTCTTTCCCTTTCCAGACCCATCCTCTTGGGTCTTGCTTCCTTCCCCTTCTCTGGGAAAGGAGACACTTCAGGCTGCCTCTTTCCCCCCTCATCCCTGGCTGAGCTGCAGGGACGTGTCCCAGGGTGAGTGTGCTCGGTCTCCTGCAGTTACTGAGCAGCTCTCCCGTGGTTTGGCAAAGCTGTTGGCATTTGGAGTTGGATTTTGTTTGTCCTTCCTCTGTTTTTTGGTGGTGCACTGGCCTCACATGCCTGGGCCAGAGGTCTCTCCTCCACAGCATCTGGTGATGTTTGCCAGGGTGCAGCATCAGGAATGGGGTGTGCCCAGGCACCCACCTCCCCTGTGAGTCCTTCCAGCCTCTGGCAGCTGCCAGATCCAGGGATTTCCCGAGCCAGGGGGTTTATCAGGATGGCTGTTTGCAGGAGCCCTTCTCCTGCTGTTGTTCTGGGGCCTTGTCCTCAGCATCTGGGCCCTGCGATAAAAGACTTCCTCTGATTTGATTGAAATCTGCTGCTGCGTCACTTTATGGGATGTCCTGGAGGGGGGTTGTGTTCCAAGACAATGGGAATATTTTCTTCTGATTCACCTCGTCTCAATTGTCCACGGTTTTATTGAACTCTCTCAGATTTCCTCCTCTCTCCTCCGCAGCCATGGCGCTCCTCACGGAATAAACTGCTCCGTTCTCCTGGTCATTCTTCTCTCCTTTCATTACTTCCAGCATTTTTATAAGCCTCCTTCACAAATCCCTGGCACTTGAGTGTCTCCCACCCCCCTCACCCGGGCTCCCCTCACGCTCGGGGTTGGACATTCCCTGCAATCCTCATCCAAGTCCTGAAACCGCCTCCTCTCCCAGCAGGGACCTTGCTGCCCTCCTCTGTTTCCTGCTGTTCAAGCCTGGAAGGTTCCCTGCTGATCCCACTAAATTGCTTCTTACTCCACAGGTGACTGAAAATCTGTGAGACAGTGAAACTCCTTGGAAAGGAACCTGGACACATTTTTTTCTCAGTGAAAACAATAACAAATGGAAGGAGGAAGAAACTCCTCTCCTGTGGTGGAGGTTGCCTTTCCTGAGCCTTCATTCCCCACGGCCATTCCCTGCCTCGAGAGCCTTGAAACGTCCCAGGTGTTGATGGGTGACATGCAGGACATCAATCCAGCACCCCTCCCAATGTCACCACGATTTTCCTGTTGCCATGGCAACTCCCAGGCTCAAAGATGCCCACTTTGCCAAGACAAGGGAGTGAAACAGAGCAGGGAAGCGGCAGAGAACATGTGGAGGTGGCAAAGAAAAGGATGTCATGCCAGAGGAAGGAAAACAGGGACAAAAAGGAGGAGTGGGGACAAGGAGGGGACAGGGAGGATTTATCCCACCTTCACATGGCCTGGGCATCGCCGGGACCGAGCTCTGCACTCCAAGAGCTGAAACAAAGGGTGGGAGGAAGAGGAACTCGTGTCTTGATAAACACGAGGTTGAAGAGGTGACAGGGCGAGGGATTTGGGCTCCAAGCACTTTCTCAACCCATAAATTTTCAAGAGCAGCACTGAAGCCAGGAAACCTGAGCTGGCTTTGGGAGATAAATTATCCCAGGGGCAGACGGGGTCAGTCCTTGGCCTCCTCCCCTGTCTCACCTTGGCTCTGTCGTGGCCACAGCCTGAGTTTGTGCCTGTGGGACCTCGGGTGGGCTCCAGCAGAATCATGGAATGGTCTGGGCTGGTGGGGGACCTTGGAGCTCACCTGCTTCCAGCCCCAGTTCTGACTCCTGGAGCCTGAAGGGGGGGGATCTGCTTCGATCCATTGGCTGCAGTGATGGGACTGGGAGGTGCTGAGAGGTGCTGGGAGGAGCTGGACAAGGAGACCACATGGGCTGGGCACTGCCTCAGCATGGAGCAGCTCAGCCTGGCACTTCCCTCCGTGTTTGAGGCCGTTGTTTCCCTGTGTTTCTCATCCCTGCCTGCATTCCCTTTCCGTGGCTGCTCAGCCGTGAGTTCCCTGCCAGAAGCAGGCCCGGAAACAGCTCCTAGAAAATGGAATCTGGCCCGAGAGCTGGCTATTGAAATGATTTGATGAATAATTTAGGATAACAATTAAAGTCAAAAACTTCACAAATAGCTCATGAGCAATTCCTGGGCCGGAAGAGAGGACAAAGTTGGGCTGATAAAGGCTCTGCTGCCCATCACTCACAAACGCCTGGCCCTGGGCCCAGCGGGAGAGGAGGGAGAGCTGTGGCTGCTCCCACCCGGGCCCCCAGCACCCACACAGCCCCCACAGGGACCCCAGAACCCTCCCAGCCCCCCGACCACCAGGGCTGCAGCACCACCCTGCTCAGAGGGCACAGAGATGTGGGGACACGGAGCCGTGGGAAGAGGGAGAGCACTGAGCTACTGGGACACGTGGCTTTGGTGTCCTGTCCCTGGGTTTGCCAAGCACAGCTCCAGTCTGGCAGGAGAGCCCAAGGGCACAGCGAGGGACACTGCAGGTGAAGTCACCTGGCCCAGTGCTGGAGGATCCTGGCTGGGTCCTTCTTACCTACAGACAAATCCCACCAAGCCCAGAAAACCCTCAAAACTGGGCACAGGGTGCAGCTGGAAGCCGAGCTGTGCATCCTTCCTGGAGCAGAGCAACTCCTCACCCCATCCTGGGATGCTCCAGGTGGGCATCCCCCCTCTCCAACTCTCTCACTGTCTCCTGACCCTGGCAGAAAACCCAGGGCCAGAACTGAGTTGATTGGAGCAACCAGGACCTGTTTCCCTGCAGGAGTGACCCTTTCTCCGTCTGCCCAAGCCCGTGTTCCTTCAGATCAAACAAACGCTTTGCTCAAAATGAAACAAAATGTTTCAATTCCCTCTTGGGTCATTTCCAGCTGAAAAGCGGAGGAGCAGCGAGGAAGGAGCCTGATTAAAAGGTTCGGAGTTTTGCTTGCAGCTTTTTCCAGGGGGGTTGTGTCTCTTAGCTGGGAGGGAGGCGGGGATTGGGGTTCTGGAGATGTGGGAAGGGCCAAGCTCTGCCCAGCCCAGGCCCATCCTGGGTCCCCCATGACATCTCTGGTCTCTGTGGGGTGTCCAGGGAATGCTGGTGAAGATGCCACCTTGGGGACATCTCTGCTGTGACACTGGAGGGTGCCTGTCTGGAGGCAGTTTTGCTGTAAAATCCCCTAACTGAAGTTCCAGATCCCTGCCAGATATCCTGATTAAGGAGGGAGAGGAAGGGCAATTAATGGGAGGACAGGAGGGAGAGCAGTGAGTGAGTGACACCCCCAGCCCCAGGGAATGTCCCACCCCAAGGCCATTCCTTCTCCTCCAGCACAGATCCCAGTATCCCTGCCCAGATCCCAGTATCCTTGCCTGGCCTTCAGCCCAGGGGTGGGATCTGGCACCACAAAAGGAGCTGATGATGATGTGCCTCAGTTTCCCAGCAGTGAACTGGGGGTGAGGACCAGTGACATCAGCAACAGAGTTGGTGTTTAGCAGAAAGCTGGATATGGGAATGTTCTCTGGGAATATCCTGATAGCTGGTGTTTTAACAGGACAATTCCAGAGCTTTTTATGTTGGAAACTGAAGCCTTGGGTTCAGCTGTCCCATTGTTCTATGCTGGTGTCTCACCCTTTTCAAGGCAAGAAACAGAAACCATTGTCGAGCATTTTATTTTCCAAACTATTTCAAGGGGGTTTCTGGCCTGATGTGAGATTAAAAATGAAACTGAAACCAAGAAAAATGGGAAATGTTGGAATTTCCCAGCAGAGAGAAGCTCAGTTTCTGGCCCAACATCCCTCTCTAGCATTCAGGGAGCACACTTCCATGCAGGGAAGGTGCTGAGCCTGGCAAGGAAGAGGATGCCCACCTGGAAATACCCTGTGACTTTTTTCCATGGTCATTCCTTCATTTATGTCACCAAATTTTGCACTGTGGAAAAATTCTGGGATTCAGATGATAACAGCCAAGAACTGCCCATTTGTGGTGCCTCTTTTGGGGCTGAGATGGGGTTTGGGAGGCTCCCCCCATTCCCACCCCCTCCATGCCTGGTGGGACCTGTGGGGATCACCCCCCATCCCCAGCACCTGCTCAGAGACAGGCAGAGGCTCCGGAGCCGCCGGCACGTTCGGCACTGCCGAGGTTTTATGGAGATTTATGGTAAAATATTCCTGCGTCCTCGCTCCACGTTTATTTTTATTGATTTGCAAATGCAAAGCTTTGTTCTGCACGGGGCCCGCGCCTGCCGGGGTGGCAGGAGCTGCACAGGGAAGAGTTTAATGGCTTCTTCCTCTTGGCTCCCACCCCCAGCACAAACCCTCCACACCCTTCCCCCAGGCAGCTCAGCCTGGTTCCAGAGAACAGGAGACAGCCTCAGTCCCCAGCTTCCCTGTCCTCATTCCCTGCATCCCCATCTCCTACATTCCCACCCCCATTCCCGAATCTCCATGCCTTACATCCCAATCCCCTGTATCCCCATCCTCTGAACTGGCAGCCACATCCCCTGCAGCCCCATCCCCATTCCCAGCTTTCCCATCCCCAGCCTTCCCATTCTTTGCTCCCTTATCTCCAGCCCCTGCATCCCCAGCCCCATTCCCTGCATCCATCCCCAGTGCTGTCCCCCAAGCCCTGTCCCTCCCCAGCCTCTCCCAGCCCAGGTCCCCTCTGTCTCCACCTGCAGGGGGTTGAGGACAGATGGAAAGGAGAGAAAGCAGAATTCCATCCCTTTCCCTTCCCTTGCTCCCACCTCAGCCTCTTTCCACCTGACACTGTCACTGGATGGATTCAAAGGAAATGCAGGAATTGCCATTCAGCACAAGGCCTGGAATAAATCCGAGTCCCTGCTTCCAATAGGTATTTCCATGGCATTCGGATTTTGTCTGGGGGATGTGGGGACAGTCCCAGGAAACATCAAGTGCTGACATGCTCCTGATGGGAGATAGCTGTGTCCTGCTCCAGGGTGTTTTCCAAAGGGACACAGAGCTGCAGGGACCTGTGGCACTGCTCTGCTGGGTGCTTACAGTTTTGAAATTAAAAAATATCCATCCAGAATGAGAAATTCCTACGGTTTGGGTTTTTATCCACCCAGTAGCTCTGTTGTTCCCAGTGAAGCCTTACAGTAGTTGGAGCTGGTTGCACTTCCACACATTCTATGGAGAGGGATTGAGGGATGTCTGCCAAGGAGGAGCAGGGCAGCAGAGCCTTTCTGACCCTGTCATGTCCATTCATTGTCACCTTTTTGAGCCTTTCACAGGGTGCTGGGGTCTCTCGCTCAGCACAGGTGACAGGAGAGTCCCAGTTCATCCCATGGGATGGAGCCTCCACTGGGCTGGATCAGGCAGACCCAGCTGGGCCAGGGCTGCCAGGGGCTTCTCCTTCCTCAGAGTCCCAAATCCAGCCTTATCCTCCTGCTGTTCCCTGGGGCTTAACTCTCTCTGCAGCTCTCTTGATGGAGATCTGATCCTTTGGAGACATGAGGGGCTGTGGGAGCAGCCTCCGGGAGAACCCGGAGACAACCAGAAACAGGATATTTCGAGGAACCAGAGCAGTTTATGACCATTAATAACATTTGCAGCTCCTGAACTTTGTCCAGTTCCACAAGAACAGCCAGACCCGGCTCTGCAGGGCTGAGCTGGGCTGGGCTGGGCTGGGGGGACCCTTCTGCTCCTCCTGGGAAATGGGAGTGGCTGGGGATGCCCTGCAGGGACAGAAGCTCAGCCCCAACTCTTCCTCACATATCCCAGGGAAGGGAACAGGGGTGGCTTTTCAGTCCCAGGTCCCTGTTCAGCTCCTGACTCCTTCTCACATGTCCCAGGGGAGGCCACAGGGGTGGCTTTGAAGTCCCAGTGACTGAAAACCATCCTCATGTCTCGTGCTGTCAGAGCCTTCTCCATCTGCACACCCCCCACCCATCACCCCGGCGTCCCCGTGCCCTGGAGCAGCCCCGTGCAAACACTGCAGATCCTGTGTAAACACAGGGCCCAGATATTTCCCTCATTTATCCCTCGCCGACAGAAGAGCAGCCCCTTTCCCCAGGAAAAATAAACCGACACAATGGCGACGGCGGGTTCAGCAAGTGTTCCCTCAGATTTCCAGCATGTCCAGGGAGGTGGCTGTAAACAGACTGACAGCACAACGCCAACCTTGGAAATTCCTCACAGCCAGTTTCCTGTCTCAAATTCACACCAGCGCTTTTCCACCGGGGCCTTAAATTAATGCCCGGCTGGGGTGCGTAATTACCAGCTCCCTAATGGGCCAAAACATCCTGAAGGGCTGAAGTTTCCTTTTTGATTTGTGGCTCAGAGTCAGAGTTGTAATTACCAAATTGATTTTAAATGCAGGCTCCGCTGACAGACTATTGGCAAACGGCATCTCTGAGTCCTCAGCCATTCATAAAAAAAAAGAGGAAGCCCTTGATGGATATACCTTGATCTGCAGCTGCTGTTTATTTAATACAATTTATGGGCAATGGTTTTAGGTTTTATCAGGAGCTGCAGCTCTGGAATCGCTGCCTTGGCAGGAGAGGTTGAGCTGAAAAGTTGGGTCAGAGCCGTGAGCTGCCGGAATCACTTTTTCACATGACGCCCCCTCTCCCTGGCCCAGCCTGGCTCGGATCCCCCCTCGCCCGCTCCCCTCCACAGCTGGGACGCTCCTTGTGGTGGGAGGGGGCTCTGGGGTTGCCCCACATCAGAGGAGCAGCCTCCAAACCCACAAGGCCCCAGAGGCTGCAGTTTTCGGGTGCTGATGCAGTGTTGGCTGCCAGCCCAAACGTCCCTCACCGCCGCAGCCCCGGGAGCTGCTGAGCAATCCCATCCCTGTGCCTGGCACCCACAGCTTCCCCCTGGGAGAGGGGCCAGCCTGTGCCTCCCCACAGCTTGGCTGCACCGAGGCTCCCCTCGCCTCGTCTCTGTCCTTCCCTCCCCATCCGGCTCCTGGGTGTAGGGTCCCCCTGGATCTCCAGTGCCCCGACCTCCCGAGGAGGTTTCCTGGGATGATCTTCCCCCTCTAATGGGATTTGCTGCTCCAGTGCCCTCTCCATCTGTGTGGTCCTAATCCACAGGCAGGAGGAACTGGAACTCTCCAGGTTCAGAAGGAGAATCCTTGAGGTGGGACAGGAGGAAGGGGTAGGGCCAACACAGCCCGTGGGGGTGCTCAGGGGAGGCAAAGGGGACTGATATCCCCAGAGCATCACTGTCACCTGTTCTGCAGCCAGGGAGGTGTCCAGCAGTGTGGGAGCTGCAGGATTCCATGGAAGAACCAGGAGCACAGTCCCAGCACTGGAGCTCCCCAGTCCATGCTGTTGAATGGGGGGCTGGCACAGCCCTCCCCTCCCTTCCAAAATAAAATCTCCATCCATCCATCCATCCATCCATCCATCCATCCATCCATCCATCCATCCATCCATCTGACTGGTCCCCAACCCTTTGAAACAGCTCTTCAGCACCAAGGACATTTGGATGGAGTCCATCAGAAGCATTTGCTCCCTCCATTTAGCACCACTGTCCAAGGAAATGGTATTTCCTGGGATCCTGACACATTTCTACCCTGGCTCCATTTTTTATTCCAAGACTCCAGTTTCCCACCTGCAGAAGGGCTGACAGGGTTTATCTCACTCTCAGTCAGCACTGGGAGCTGCTGATTAAAGCAGAAAATATGATGGTTCTTAAACCTTCAGGTGCATCCCAGCTCTCATCTGCTCCTCCCTCTCTTGTGCCAGGAGATGGATGGCTCTGACTGATCCCGCTGGCCAGAGAGATTCTGGATCCCAGGGTCATTCCTGGGGCAGAGCTGAGTCTTGGAGCCCAAGGAAGGGGATATTCAGGGGGGGATGAGCTGCTCCCAGAACTGAGGGAGACCAGTGGGAAGGAATGAAGGGATAACAGGACAGTGATGGCACTTCGGGGGCAGAGGTGGATGAGGGTGGAAGGGAGATGTCAGGAGTGTGCAGTGCTCCCTGGGCAGGAGGAGCTCAGGGGCAGGGAATCCAAAGGGATGGGATGTCAGGAGGGTGCAGTGCTCCCTGGGCAGGAGGAGCTCAGGAGCAGGGAATGACCAGGAGTCCCAAAGGAAGAGGAAGCCAGGAAGTCACGGAATGGGCAGCTGCGGCAAAATGAGGTGATACCCCGGTAACATCTTGGAAATCTGTGTCCTGTCCTGACTTCTCCATGCCCTGGGAGTCTCTGCAGGTGTCCCCAGAAGGACATCCCCGCCAGAATCCCTACAGCAGGCAGTGGGGAGGCAGAGGTGTCCCTGGAGTCAGAAAGGCCCTAAGGAAGGTGTGGGAGAGTCTGGCTGAGAGGAGAGCAGAGTTTGGCTGCCTCCATGGAAAAATACCTGGTCTGTTTTGTTTCCTAGATATGTGATGAAGGATAAGGATTTAGGAGAGAGGGAGGGAGAGCTGCAGTTAATCCACTGATTAACCTGAGGAGAGATAGGCCAGGGCTCAGCCAAGGCAGAAGGGCAGGAGAGGGAAGTCAGAATCCCAGCCCAAGAGCAGAAGGACACTGGGACAGCTCAGCCCTGGCAAGGCGTGGATGTAGAGCTGAAGACCATGGAGCAGCCAAAGGGCAAGGTCAGGAATGCCACGGGAAGGTGAAGGAGCTGGAGAAACAGGAGAGAGACAAGATAAAAAGGCTTGCTGTGCTGGGATGGTTGGATGATCCCTGTCCATGGGGATCCAAATCTTCCTGTGAGGATTCTGGGCTGGGTGACAATGACACCTATGGGATTGCTGGTCTCGTGGCAATAGGGACAGGACAAACCCCAGCTCCACAACTCTACCTGGTTTGGGATGGATTTGGAACAAGATTTGAACTTCAAGGACTGGGCCCGAGGAGAGAGGGGTGAGAGGCCGAACTTGCTGAGCGTCCTGGGAGCACCCTACTAAAATCCACCTTTTCCTCCCTTGTTCCCTAGGGATATCTCTGTTTGGACAACAACAACAAAAAAGAACACGTGAAGAACCCTCCTAAATCAACTCCTCCTCCCCATGTTTAAAGCTCTTGTTCCCCTCCAGTCACTGTGAGCACCTTGGTGGCCCCAGCTGTGCCCATGTGCTGCCCTGGGGCTCCTCGGTTTGGGGGTTTTCCAGGGATTCATCCGTGTGCCTCCATGTGGGAGCTGGTGGTGTCACCCGTGTGCTCCCCCACACATGGTTCTGCTTTGGGAAGGATCATTCCCGTGGATTTCCCACCGGGCAGAGCAGGAATCCGCTCCTGTCCCCATTGGCAGTGGGTCATGCTTTGCATTAGCCCAGCCCAATTACGACTTCAAAGTTCTCAGGTTCAGCCCCTCCCAGGCTCGGGGTGCGCGGGGCTGAAAGGGTCCTCAGTTTTTTTTGGGTCGCTGGGAAGGCGAGGAACCACTTCCCATCTGGAACCGTGTGGGATTTTTGCATTTGAGAGATTTAACCTGACTTTAATTTGAGGCGAAACGTCTGATATTTCTGATAGTAATACCATGGCGAAGGGAGGGCGGGGACCGAGGGCTCCCCCTCGCTCCAGCCGGTCCCTGTTAGCGATTCCTGGCATGAAGGAGCGGGCAGACAATCCTGGGAAGCCTAATCAGATCGGGAGCTGCGGAGCGGGGGCAGCGGGACTGGGTGTCTGCGAGAAACCCAATCGCTCCCAACTCATTTTCCTCCTGGCCCCCATCCATGCCGGGCCTCCCCCGAGCGGGGTCGGGGTGGGCTCTGCTCCAGCCTCACAAAGCTCCCAACGCCTGCTTTGCCCTTTTTTTCCAAATGCCAGGGAAGTGCCTTCCCGACCCGCTGTGTAAATCAGGAGCAAACGAGGCATTTGCCATTTATACCTCACTGAGTTCATTAAGAGGCGGCGGGGTTTGTGCTGTGCACATGATTTACCTCAGAGCTCTTGGAAAAATGTTGGGTCTGGACCCGAGATGTTTCCTTGGTCTTCCCAGGTGGGTTTTTTTTTAAACCAACATCAGGGCAAAAAGAGCTGGAAACTGTCTTTGGAGCCCCCCTGGCTGATCCCTACAGTCCATAGAGGAGCTGGGCTTCAGTCTCCCAGGGGTTAAACAACAGTAGCTGGGAAAATAATTGCAAAATGTGGAATTAAAGCTTCCCTGCTGCCCGGCCCCTACTTTAAACTTCAGTGATGTCTTTTAAGCAAATGTTACTTAAAGGAACATTCTATTATCGCAAATCAGATTTCCTGGTTGGGGCAGACATGGCCAATGAGGCAGGGATTGTGGGGCAGATCCCAAGATAAGGAGCGACCTTCCTCCCCCACCTATGCTCTGCAGCAGGGCTTGGATGTCACAGGGATTTAAGGAAATCTCCTTCTTTCCCCAGAGGGAATGGCTGGGATGGGGATGTTTGGCCAGGGCTCAGGATATGGATGGAGAGAGGCCAGAAGTGACACAGTGACCACGGTGATGGAGAAGGTGGAGACCAGACACTCAGACCAAAGGCTGGGATGGAATTCCAGGGGTTGGGAAAAGCGTCCAGCCTGTCAAGCAGGAATTCATGGAGCTGCTTCCTGGCTCAGGCATTAAACGGAGCTGGGTTGCCATAATCTGCATTAGATTTAAACGGTGCAATAAATGTTTCAGTTTATTGATGCCAGACTGCAGCCAACTCCAGCTGAAGTCACCAATGGATTTGTGCACAAGGAGAGAGCAAAGGGCTCGGGGAGGGAGCTGGGGGATGGGGACAGGGTCAGAGCCTGCGCCAGAGTCCTGCCCCTGGGTTGGAAACCTTTCCTAAGGAGAAGTATGGCCCAGAAAAACAACCCTGGAGAGGAGTTTCAGTCCCAGCTCAGCAGAAGGGTGGCCACTTCCCAGGAGAAGAGTGGCCACATCATTGGAAAAGGCAGCCATGTGCTGGGATTAGGATGGTGGTGTCCCAGGAGAAGGGTGCCCAGCTGTGCCCCTCTCCCTTGGGCACATCCTGAGGGTGCCAGAGGGTCGAAATGGGGTGGAGAGGAGTGCTAGGGACATCCCCTGGCTCTGCATTCCCGGTTCGTTCCTGCCTGGGAATGACCCCTCAGCCCTTTGGCGTTGCAGGATGAACTCCAGAGCACAGGGGAAGTTTCCTGCCCCTTCTCTCCTCTTTCCAGCCGTGCTCTGGGCTGTCCCATCCCTCCTTGCCATGCTCTGAGCTGCATTCCTGGTGGCACTGTCCCCCTGCAGCTGCCAGGGCCCGGCTCCTCTGGCCAGCAGATGTTCCTGGCAGGTGGGAGGTCCAGGGCTGGGCTGCTGCTGAGTCCAGACCACCCATCCAGGGCTGGGCAGGCTCTGCCATGAGCTGCTCCACGCTTGCCAAGGACAGGCTGTGGTAGCCGCAGGCCTGAGGAGCCACCACAGGATCGTGGCCACCCTCAGCCCCAGCGAGCTCCATGCTCGGATTGTTCCAAAAATCCCACACCCAAATCCTTGTGTGTCTGCAAGGCAAGGATGCAGCAGAGAGGGAAAGCTTCAAGACCAAGCCCTGGTTGAAGCTGCAGGGACATGTCCTGGTGGCATGCTCAGGGTGTAAACCCAGAATGCCAGCAGGGAGAAGCATCCAACCAAAGCCACATCCCTGCCTGGCTCTGGGACACTCCAGAGGGGGTCTGGGAGGCTGCACAGCACTCAGGGATTAGTGGAAGCCCAGAAGCTCCAGCCTGTGGGCAAACTCCTCTCTGGCTGGGACAAGTGCCAGGCTCATCGCATCCCTGGGGAGTTTTCCCACTTCCCACAGAGCTGGGCTGGACCTTGGATGCCCAGGACACTGCTGAGCCTGGCAAGATGTCAGCTGGAAAATGAATTCGGTCTTAAAGCCAGAAGGATGCCAACCCCCCCCCCCAAAAGTGCATTTTCACGGCCCCTGCCATGGGAGGATTAGAGAAAAACCCACAGATTTCTCAATATTTTCCTGACCCAAAGTGCTGAGTTTGTTTTGCCTTGATTTATATGGATCCTGTTCCTCGCTCTTTGTGAAGAGCCAGACAATCCCTGGGGATTTATTAAACCAGTCACAGGTCCCCAAACTCGGTCAGATTCTTGCATGAGTAATAATTTGCCTGAAAATCTGGAGGGAAAGGCAAGGGACTTGCTGGTCCCTGTGTATTCCTGAGGAGGCTGGGATGCTCCAGGAGGGCACACGCTCCCTGTGCCAGCAGCAACCAAAGCAAACACCCCACAAGAGCTCTTCCTCCCAGATATTCCACACCTGTGAATAACTGGGAGGAAACCAAGCTCAGGTAATTCACCTTTCCCATCTCCTGAGGATCCATCATCCCCAGCAGATGCCTAGCTCCATCCACAGCTGATTTTCCACCACCTCCAGCTCCAAATAAACACCAAACAGCCCCACATTAAAACAACATTAAGAAACAATCCAAACCATCAGGGGAAGGAAATTCCTGGTGGTTTTTTTTTTCTTTTAATTCAGACAGAGCTTTTTTTGGTCAGAGTCCTGGCAAATAAACAGCTGAGATCAGTTCCCAATGAGGTGCTTTTGGCCTCTCCGAGGCTGAGGAATGACCGAGCTGATTGCTCCGAGCTCATTTCCTCCAGTCCTTTGCACAAAACCTCTGGCAAACCCAGAGTCTGGGGCTGGAGCTGACGTGCTGGATTTCTCTGTGCTGCCACAGCTGCCTGCCCGAGCCCCCCTCACTCCACAGCCCTTCCCAAACTCTGGCAGCACCCCAAGGCTGGGTCCCCCTGTCCCTACCAGTGGGGCCCGAGTGGGACCAGTCTGAGCACCAGAGACCCCCAAGGAATTGCCTGAGCTGCTGGGGATCCCTCTCATTAACACCAAACCAGGCTCCTCGTGCAGAGCTGGTGGTGGCAAATTGCCACTTATAGAGTTTAAAGACACTTAAATGTTTTCATCCTCCAGGCGAAAGACGCTTGGAGTGTCCTCATTAAATCCTACCTGGGGTAAAAATAGCAGCCCCCAGAGAAGCCCGACTCTGCAGTTTGTGTTCTTCCTCCAATCCTGCTCCAAGATGCTTTTAAATATCTCTCATATCAGAGACTGCCTTCCTGGGATTGCTGGATTGACCCCCACGAGGAGCTTTGGAGTGGAACCAGAGGGAAGGTGTTTGGGAGATGGGATCAGGAGGTTGTGCCCCTCCCTGGCGGGGTGGGAGCTCCTCTGCAGGGCTGCAGATCATCCCACCGTGCCAAGGAACGGTGTAAGAATCTCCCAAATTCCTACCAGGAGAACAGGCCAAGGCAAGGCTATAAAATCAATAATCCCTCTGGTCCGAGCGGCAGCAGCAGCAGTAAAATCAAACGAACGCCCCGAGCCAGGCTGCTGATTCCAACAGGAATCCTGCCCCAGCTCCCAGCTCCCGCTTTCATGTTTCCCTGACTTCAGCACTACTGTGGGCAGATGCCTTGGAATATGATTTATTTGTTTGTCTTGGCATCCCAGCAAGGCATCCTGAGCCCAGCAGAGCTGATCAAGAGCCACTTCCGAGGTCTTGGGCCCTTCCAGCCGGCGCACACTGCCCTGGGTGCTTCCAGGGGGTTTTGTTCTCCAGTCAGTGGGGGAGATGCATCCAAGAGCTGCATCCAACAGCCAATCCTAAAACAATGCTCTTGGCTGGCCGGGGGCTGAGGCTTGGACTCTGCTCCTCTGACTGTCAGGGAAACGGGGCTGGATTCAGGCGAGGAAAGCGCCTGTGCCCAAATCCATCCATCCAGAATCAGAGGAGGAGGGCTTGCAGAATTCCCATCTGATCCCAGATCCCGGGGGTGAAGTCCCTGCTTTCAGGGAGCCAGGCTGGAATCAAACCTCGCTGAGAGCAGGCGGGCTGGGGGCTGGCGATGTTATCACAAACCACTCCAGCAGCTTCTTGGGGCCCTTCCAAAAGCCTTTGTTTTTCCCAGCTCTTTGCTGTTGGATTGCAGAGGATGATTTGGAGCCAGAGCCAAGTATCTCCCAGAATGGAACAGTTTCACAAATTGCAAGGCCAAAGGGACCATTGGATTCCTCAGCCCAGCCTCCTGTACAAGCCAGGCCAGCCCAGCGCTGTCTCATTAGAGCCTCAATGCTGCAACCGCTTCCTTCTGCTGGGAGCTGCTTCCCCTCCTGCTTCCAGACACCACAATTCCCACTGTCAGCAGTATTCAGGGCTGGGGAGGAAGAAAGTCACCCTGGGCAAAAAACAGCTTCCAGATCCAAGGCTTAACAGCAGAGCAGCCCCAGGTCCTTGGGTCCATCCATCCCACCCTCCACATGCTCCTCCTGCTCCATACCAGCAGGGGTAACTGCAGTAGAGTGGGATCTGTGGGACATATCCTGTGGGAATTTGGGGCATGAGGTTCCTCTCAATGTAACCCTTGGTAGCAAGGTAGCTCCATCATCAACTCCATGCCATCCTGTGCCTGCTTAGCAACCCATGCTGGACCGGCTGTCAGCTGCCATTCCAGCTTGGAAAGCATGGTTCCTTCTGTGTCCAAGGTCCAGAGGGACACAGGAGTGTGCTGATATTCATGGTGACTCTTCTGGTTTGTGGAAACAGCTCCAAGCACAGCATCAAGGATTCTCATATCTTGTGGTTCATAGGAGGCAAAGGACTCAAGGCCACGTTGGATGGGGCTTGGAGCAACCTGGGACAGCGGAAGGTGTCTCTCCATGGCAGGGGATGGGATGGGATGGGATGGGATGGGATGGGATGGGATGGGATGGGATGGGATGGGATGGGATGGGATGGGATGGGATGGTCTTTAAAGGTCTCTGCCAAACACAACCGTTCCATAATTCTCTGATGGAAGCCCACAGAGGCTCTCCTGCCATGCTACTTGATTTACCTTCTCAGAGGCTTTGATGGGAACCCTCTTATTCCTCCAATCCAAGAGTTCCTGAGCATTCCATGCTGCCTGCCTGGCTCCCCCTCCTTGGCCCCCCTGAGCACAAACCTTACCATCACCAGCTGATACTTTCTGGAAGCCGTGGCAGTTGTTGGGAAACGTGTATTTATTTCTCTTCCTCCCTCCTGAGTGTCCCCTCTCAGCTCCGGAACGTGACGTGGGATTTTGTGCCGGGAACACACCGCTGTGTTTGAACAGGTTTTTCTATTCCCTCATCACTCACCAGCTCTGCTGCGGGAGATTTATTGACTTTTATTTATTTATTTGGACTCCGCCATTTTTCATGTGGGACACAGCCACTGCTGAGTGAGGGCGGCCCGGGAAGGGCTCAGCGGGAGGCCCAGCCTGAAGCCTTTGAGCCCCTTTGTTTCCTTTGGTTTCATCTCCTGCCTGCAGTAAACACTTGCACAAAGCTCTGCTTGTTCAGGGCTGGGGCTGGGCTCGGAGAAGGAGAGCAGAGAACTTCTGTGCTGGTGGCTCCGGCTCCTCTTCCACCGTCTCCAGAGATCATCGTAAAATCATGGAATCACAGAATGGGCTGCGCTGGGAGGGACTTCAAAGCCCATCCAAGCCCACCCCTGCCATGGCAGGGACACCTTCCATTATCCCAGGTGGCTCCAAGCCCTGTCCAACCTGGCCTTGGACACTTCCAGGGATGGGAAGTCCACAACATCTCTGAGGTCACACCCTGGGGACACCCTGCTCCATTTGTGGCTCTTTTGGTGCTGTTGGCCAAGTTAGGACTGGGGTCAGGGTGCTCATTCCCAGCCGATATGGGAAACAGGAATTCTGGCTCCTGGATTGGCAGTAGCTCTCCTGGTTGATTCCTCCAGCTCTCAGCTGTGTGCTTCCTTCCCCTCTGGAGCCCCAGCAGCTGGGAGTGCTGCTGAGGAGGGCTGGGAAGGGCTCCTGGGGGCCAGTGGGGCTCACCAGGGCCAGGAGACTTCCCTGTCATTTCTGTTATTGGGATCAGCTCTCTGGTGCCCAGCAGTGGGGTCTGAGCTGATCCCACAGCTCCTGGGAAGTGGGAAGGGGCAGTGCTATCTCATTGCCATGGGTCCCTCCATGCCAGCCCTGCTTCAGGGCCTCCAGCCAGGCCTTCCCAGTGCCATGGGCCGGAGCAGCCGGCACTGGGCTCTTCCCAAGCCATTGGCTGTTGGCAAGGCAGTCCCACTGGCAGAGCCTCTTCCAGATGTGCACAGCTGTGCACACACCGCGGCCCCCTCCTGACGCCGGCCCTGCCGTGTGCCAGGCTGGCCCGGGAGCAGGGATCCCATCCAGGGAATGTCAGGCCACTCTGTCAGGCCCCGCTGTCACCTCCTGACGTGTGGCGGAGCTGTCGGGACGGAGCTGCTGCCGGCCAGGGGTCCCTGCCAAGGCACCACATCCCCGGTGCCCCCCCGGTCTCACCCTGACGAGTTCCAAGTCCGGCGAGTGGGGCTTCCAGTGTTTCCTTTGGCAGAGGCACCTCCAGCCTAATTATCCCCTCTTACGTCAGTTCTGCTGTGTAAGCTGAGATTTCCCCAACTCGTTCTCACCCTGATGCTTCTGGATTTGCCCTGCGGCTCCGTGTGGGAATGCTCTGCCTCCCGCAGGCACCTGCAGGCAGCAGGGATCCCCTCTCACCCCGCAGGGTTGGGGGATTGGTGCCCTCACCCCAGTCCCCGACCCTGCCAGGATGATCCTGCAATCCCTGCTTCAAGGCTGCTGCTCCAAGCAAGCTTCAACTGCGGCACAAGGCACGATTCCAGCGGGAAGCAGCGCCCATGGGGAGGACCAGGAGTGGTGGCATTCCATGGCTGTTTGCAGGGATTGCTCCAGAGCCTGGCGGCTGCTGGGAAGCATCCCTGAGGATCGGATGCTGCAGATCATCCCGGTGTCCCAGCAGATGCAGCATCCATCTGTAGGTCCCTCCAGGCCTCTTCCCCCCAGGATCTTCCCGATTCTCCGGGGAGGGATCCCATGTCCTGGACATGCTCCTCCTACCACACACGGAAATCAGAGATCTGTGTCAGAGGAAAAAATGATTGGGATTTTTTTCCTCTCCTTGCTTCAAGTTGCTCCCAGTGGAAGGATCCCACTAACAAAGCATCAAAGATGCTGCCCAGGTCTGCCCTTAAAAATGGAGTGAGAGCAAAGCCAGGAGAGCAAAACCAGGAAGGAAAAGCCAGGGATCCAGCAGAGGGGTTGTGGTGATGGGGCTGGGCATGAGTGGGTATGGAGGAAGGACACAGTCACCCCATGGAAAACATGGAAAATAATGGAATAACTGCTGCTCCTCAGCCTGCACTGAGGTGTGGGGTGGAGAGTGGGGACCAGGGCAGGCCAAGCCACTTCCCGTGGCTTTTGCTCGGCCGCAGCTTTGATCTATTTTTAAGGAAAACTGCTGAAACACAGGGAATTGAGCCATGGTGCTTGGCAGTGGCTGGTGATGGGGCCAGGGGGCTCAGCCACGCTCCTCCAGACACAAAAGTGGTGGGCAGGGTGTGACCACTCCATGCCCTCCTGCACCCCCTGCTCTGCCAGCAGGGAGGGAGGGGGCCAGGTGAGAAGGGAAGAAGCAGCAGAAAGCTCTAAGTCCTCCCTTGGCCAGCCAGCCCTGCTGCCTCTCTGGATTGTTTTGTTTTAATGGCATTAGGAAAGGATGCATTTGTGTTTTCATCTCCGGTTGTTGTGTCCCTTGGGGCCCCTTGCTCCAGCTCCTTTGTTTGGGAGCAGAAAACACTTCCACCACCAAAGGCTGGCCGAGAAATCCTGGAGCAGGCTGTAAATCTCCGTGGCTGGCCGAGTGACACACACCTGCTGCTCCACAGCTGGGAGAGGGGAAAGGGGAAGCTTGTTATGGTTTTTTTTTTCTGCTTTTTTAATAAAACTTGCATGATTCTCATTGAGATTTTCCAAAGCAATGGTGTTATTGCAAAGCAGGAGGCTGTGGCAGCCGTTGGTGATGGATTTCCCACCTCTTCAAAGCCCAGAAGCTTGGATGGAATAATGGATTAGGGGCAATATCCCTCATGAGAATGGAAAAGGTGGGACATAGGGGCTGTCCCAAGGTTGGAACCCCCATCCTGAGGGTTGGAGGGAGCTCATGGGATGCTACAGGGAGGGCTCAGGGTCACTGGACAAGTGAGATATGGTGGAAGCACAGCAGAGGAAAATAAACCCCCAGCAGGACTTTGGGGTTTGATTGGGGGTCACTTGTGGCCACCAAAAACTAAATATAAAAGGTAAATTCATATTTTTCTTTCAGTTGAGTGAAAGTAAAACTCCAGCACCACAATAGCTGGAGGTTTCACAGAAACCATTTTTGTGAAATTGGCATCTTTGTGCCCCAGGAAAAGCAATCTGGGCCAAAGCATGGCCCCTAATCAAAGCCTCGTTTGGGAGAGGGATTCATTAACTTTACTGGGAATGCCTTGAAAAAATCATTTCAGAAAGAGGGGAGAAAATGGCCAAGATTTCCTGTGCCTGCTGTAATCTTAAACCTGCCGCAGCCATGAGGAGAGGGAGGCCTGGGGATGGAATTGCACGTTTCCAAAGCCTGCGCCCACTGGAATGGCAGAGGTTTCCCCAGCTGCAGACAGGGCAGGAAAGGGGGGAAATCTGGTAGGAAGGCACTTCTGTCCCTTTTGATTTTCCCAGAGTGTGCAGATTCATTCCCTTGCCCGCCTCTCCCTTTCCTGGACTGGGATTAAACGGGGGCACAGCCCCAGGTGGTTGCTGGACCCTCACAGGAGATGCTGGTTCAGGATGATGTTTCTGTTCTGTGGCCATCCAGGAGCTCTGAGCTGGGGGTGGGAGGCAACCCCCCAAATAATAATGAGGGTAAAACAATTAGGTCATCTCTGATGGATGCTGTGGTCCCTGAAATGGGGAGAGTTTTCTGCTGGGGGTTTCCAACAGAGACCTCTCCCAACATAGCAGGAGATTTTCGACAAATCAGTGAATTTTCTTCTTTCATTGTTGAAAAATTCTGATCCAGAAAAATCAGAACCTTTTGTGTAGACATAAGAATTTCAGTGAAAATTGAGTTGGTGAGGATTTCCTCGGTGAGGATGGAATATCTCATCCAAAGGAGGGAGAGCAGCTCCGGAAGCCTGCTCTGCCCAGTTCCCAGCATCTCCAGCTGACGCTGTCCCTGTCATCCCAACAGGGCAGAGGGACAAGCCACGTGGCAGAGTGGCTGAGCAGGAGGCTCTGAGCCAGGTCTGTGCTCATCAGCCTCAGCTGGGGGGCTCTGGAGCCCGGCAGAGCTGAAACAGGAGCCAGGGAAAGGCAGGGCAGGGCTGGAGGGGCTGAGCCCAGCACCCTCCGTGCTGGCTCTACATTTTCCTGCTTCCACTTGGATGAGCGATTGTGCTCAGCGGAATCACTGGAGAGGAAGGAGAAGCCACTGACACCCTGTAGTTAGTAGTGAGGAAGTTAAATATAGCTCCTACTCCGAGTTGTGAGAGACAGGGAAAGAGCAGGCCTGGAGCTCAGGCACTCCCATTCATCTGATTCCAACCAAAAGGATTAAAGGGACATTATCCTGTGCTCTCCCTGCTCCCGGGATGTGCTGTGGGGGTCCATCCCACCCTGTCACCACCCCAGCACCCAAGTTGGGTCCTTTTTTGGGGTCCCTTGCCCACCTGGGTTCTGTTCCAAGAGTCTTCACCTCCTGCAGCATTTCACTGATGAGGTCACAGGCTCAGATCCTCCTACCGCTGCTCTCATCCCTAAAATATTCCTCATTTGATATTCCCAGTCCTGGCTTCATTCTTCCCTACAATCCCCTCTCCATGCTGTGTCCCCTGCCTGTCCCCAAATCCCACTCCTGTCCCTTCCTACACCCACTGTGAGAGTTAGGAACACTCAGAGTGAGCTCCATGGGAAGGGTGAATCTTTTCCAGAGGCACTTCAAATCAGTCAAATTTGGGGCAGATTTACACTGAAAAAGCAGGAGAAATATCTCTACCTCCAGAGCTGCGTCTTGGAAGACGCTGCAGATCCGTTCCACGTCACGGGAGAGCAAGAACTTCTCAGGGAGATAAACTAAATATAATTGGAAAAGGAGCTGTTTTCCTGTTTTCCAGTAGCAAAACAGGGGGTTTGTGTGTGCTGCACTCCCAGGAACGGCTGTGCCATGCAGAGGGAATTGTTCCTGCAGCTCCTGCCTCAGGGAGATACCAAACATGGGAAATTTCAGCCCAATTGATGCGAGGCTGGCAGCACTCGGCGGAGCCTCCCGATGGGAAGTGTCAGGAGAGCTCCACCAGAAGCGGTGGTGCCACAGCAGAGATTGTGCTCCCAACCCTGGAAAGTTGGCACAGCACTCCCGGCTCCCGCTCCCATTTAGACAGTGCAGAATTCCTGTTTTTTTGCTGCATTGTTCCACTCCTTTTTTTGTCCTTTCTCTCTTCCCCCATTCCTGGCGCTCGCAGCAGCTTGGCTGGGCTGGGATGACAAATCCTCTTGTAGCATCTGCTGGGAGCTGATAAGACAAGAGCTGATAAGGCTGATGTGCTGCTCCTGCTGGACAGGGGAATGATGCCTTTGGCTGGGGCTGGGGCTCTTCCCTCACTGACTCCAGCAGCATCCCAGGATCCAGGCTGGGCTGCAGCCCCAAATTGGAAAATCAGGCCGAGGGTTTGGGAGCTGGGGCAGGCTGTGCCTTGGAGTGTGGTGTTTTCTTTCCAAGCTGTTGACTCTTTCCCGAGGTTAAACACAGATGTGGAGGCAAACCACAGCCCCAGCCCCTCATTCTGCACTGCCCCAGTGTCTGCAGTTTTTTGGAAGAGATAACAATGCTGTCTTTGTTTCCTCCTCTCTTCCCGCCCTCCTCCCTCCCTTTTCTCATTCCCTCTCTCCGAGCATGTAAACCATGATAGCAACGCTCCTCATTCCACAAATAGTCTGGGGAATGGGGTGAGCAGGAATGGGAAGGCAAGCCCCACTTGGAACCAGGGGAAGGCTGAGCCCATCACTGCCCAGAGCTGTCTCCAGAGGGTGCCAGGAGCTGGTGTGGTCTCCGTGTGTGGAGGCAGAGGGATGACCACTAAATAGCATCCTTCACTCCCGGAGGTCTTGTTTTACAGGGAATGTCACCACACTGACTGCCAAGCTTCCATCTCTTCCCATTCTCAACTGCAAATTCGATCTGGCACGGAATAGTGAGAGTCTGGAGGAGCAATTCCTGCTGGGTTCTGTGGGCAGAGCTCTCCTCCAGGCCCGGCTGGCTCCACAATGATGGCGTTCCTTAGAAAGGCCTCTGTGATTCCTGAATGTGGTCCAGGTTTTCCCTGGGTGATAAACTCGGTGATCTGCACTGTCTGTGGTGCCTTGGGAGTGGGGAGGGTCTGAGCAGCCACTGCCAGCCTCAAAATTGCTGTTGGAAACAAGGACTGGGGGCACTTACAAAATAATGTCCAACAGGGAAACTCAGGTGCATCTGAGCCTTCCCTTGGCTTAATTCTGGGAATTGACCCAAGATCCCATTCCTCTTGGAGTGGTGTTGTGGGGTTCCAGCTGCAGGGACATGGGTGCCTGGAAGCTGGGACCAGCCTGGACACAGGGTCACCACAAGGACCCCATCCCCAAAGCCAGGCTGGGATGATTCCATCTGGAATTTGCCAAGTTTATGTTTAATCCAGAGCTGAATCATCCCACACCAGCGGGGTCAGAAGCTGTGTCTTGGTTTGTGTTTAAATCTCTTCTGTGCAAAAGTGGGACACTGATCCTGGCTCTGCAGGACAGCAGGGACATGGGGACCTGCAGGGGCAGAGAAGGGAATGTGAAAGGCTGGATACTGTAACCAGAGGCACCTCAATGGCTTTTGATGTTCCCTGATCCAAACACAGATCTGACCCTAATAAAGAAGTGTTTTGGACAAATCACTGTTATCAACAAATGAAAACTGGAGCAAGCCAAGAGTTGCGCCTGGTCTGGAATCAACCCATCAGTTCCTGGAAATAACACCAATATTTCAATGTGTCCCATTTAATGTGGTTTTGGAAATGCCTCGTGCCCTGTCCTTTGGAGGTCAGACTCCATCATTAACCCCTCGCTCTGAGTCTCTGGCTGGGTGCTCAGCATTGAAGCCTCTCATTCACTCAGTGCCAAGAAATTCCTCTTGGAGTCCATGGCTGGGACCGCCCGTCCCTGGCTGCACTCTGGGGTCCACATTCCTCTGGGATCAGACCTCAGGCTGAAGGGAAAATGCTCTGGAAGAAGTCCTGGGAGACAAGGTGGTGACAGATGAATGCTGAGAGGGGCATGGGGGACTCAACACCCTCGGGCAGAGTGGGAACAAAACTGGGATGGAGATTTCCAAACAAATATAACGTGACACAAACCATGCCCAGACCTGGAGCCAGCTGATCCTGATGGATCCCAGGGATGCAGGATCACTCCCCTCACTGCCACACCTTCACCCTCCTTGGCATCTCCCTGCCATGCCCTGGGAATCACTTTGGAGTTGTTTTCCCAGTCCAGGCTCTCAGTTTGATGTGACAGAAATTGTTAATATTTGCTGTATCTCCTCTGCCCTTGTTTGATTGGTTCTCATTAGCAGGCTCTGATATCAATGGAATTAAGCTTTGCCTGTAGCAAGACCAAATCACTTTCTCTTATTAAAACAAACTTTTGGATCTTGTGGAAAAAGGCTTATTGGATTTTTTTTTTTTTTCTGGAGCTCTTAGCTGTTTATGGAAAACCAGAATAAATACTGGTATTGCCTTCAAACTGAAAAAAAATCTGCTTTCTGGTCAGATCTGGTGTGTCTGTTCCCAGTTTTGTTGGGAACTGGAGTGATAGGACAGGTTCAGACTGAAAGAGGGGAAATTTGGGTGGGATATTGAGGAAGGAAAAAAGGTGGGGAAGCCCTGGCAGAGGTTGCCCAGAGAAGCTGTGGCTGCTCCTGGGTCCATGGAAGTGTCCAAGGCCAGGTTGGACAGCGCTTGGAGCAACCTGGGCTGGTGGAAGGTGTCCCTGCCCATAGCAGGGAGGCAGGACTGGATGGGCTTTAGGTCCCTTCCAGCCTAAACCATCCTGGGATTCCATGGTTCCATACAGAGCAATATTCCCATGCTCCTTAACCAGCAGCACCATGGTCAGACCTAATGCAGAAATGCCCTAAAATAGCCACATAAATACATATAAAGCAAATATGTCCCAAAGTATAAACCAAAATGAGGGAGTTTATGTGGCAAATGCAGAGCACAAGGAGAAGTGGCTCCCACACTTTAACTCCAGGAAAATGATCTGCGTGGGACCGTGCTGGGCTCAGCTCTGCCACGTCTTTAAATCCACCCCCCTTCAGAGGGTCCCTTTTTGGGGGGACACAGGGGTGCCCTGGCTGTGGGACTGCCAGCTGGGGGGTGCTGGGACTCCCAGGAGAGGCAGAGAATCTCTGAGGGGTTGAGGAAGGAGAAAA
Source organism: Peucedramus taeniatus (assembly GCA_013400575.1). Classification (NCBI taxonomy): domain Eukaryota; kingdom Metazoa; phylum Chordata; class Aves; order Passeriformes; family Fringillidae; genus Peucedramus; species Peucedramus taeniatus. The sequence continues at coordinate 862,941 of WBNO01023171.1, forward strand.
TGCTTGGAAAGGTTGGGAGGAGAAAGGGAGGAATAGGGGGATCCCACCCGAAGAGGAGGGAAGTGGACTCAGCCCAGAGCAGCAGCCAGAGCTCAGTGCTGGTGGTGCCAATACTGGGGCAGGGCCATTATTCCAACACCCAGAGATGGGTCTGATATTTTATTTACTAGGAAAGAACCTTTTTCCATTCCCTGCTTCCCTGAAGGAAAAAAAAAAAAAAAAGCGAGCAAGAGAAAGAAAAACCCTCTCAGGCTCATTAAAGGCAAATGTTCCCACTTAGGAAAAACTGAGGGTTTTTCACTCACAGCTTATGGGAAACAGCAGCCAGCTGGGTTCTCCTCATCCCTGTCCCCATTCCCCTCCTGGTACCCCTCCCATTCCACATCCCAGCAGCTCCAGCAGTGGCATCCAGGGCAATTGGGCTGTTCCAGAGGGTTTGGGAGGGGTGGCAGAGGAAGGTGCTGGGGCCCCTCAGCCTCCCTTGGCCTGGAGCTGCTCTGAGGGATGGGGGATGGAGGAACTGATCCCTCTCCCTCCTCTCCCAAAGCCTCGGCCCTCTGCAGAGCTGGGAGGTGGCTCTGCAGGGGGGTCACATCCCCCAGCAGGGAAGGGCAGAGGGATGTAGGACCCAAGGATTTGGCTGGATGTCCTCTCATTTCTGAACACTGACCCCACAGAGAGCCTGGCCCGGGCTGAAACAACCCTGAACAAATATCTGTGGTGTCCATGGGATGTATCAGGAATTGTGGGATGAAATTCTGAATTACAACCTGCCAGCCTGGAGGAGACAGGCTCCTGTTCCTGGGTAGCAGGACCGTGCTGGAGGCTGAGCCCATTCCCAGCTCAGGGATGAGCTCTGGGGACAGCAGAATTCCCTGTGCAGCCTCCAGCCACCCCCTAAAGCTCTGAGTGGACACTCCTGTGGATGGAAACAGAGCTCACGGGAGCAGGAGGAGCTTTGGGAGGGGGAATCACAGGATCCCAGCTGGCAAAGGAGAGAAGTGCTCACAGCTGAGATCCGAGCTGAGAAAAGCTTTGAGAGGAAAAAAAGCCCCTTGGGAAAGTTCCCCAGAGCATTTTGGGGAACAGGACACAGGCAGGGAGAGGATGGATGGGCAGAGAGAAGGGAATGCCTTCAGGGCCATTAAAAAGAAATTTCCCTCCACGGTGCAGGAAAATCAGCTTTGTTTTTGAAAGCAAACAAGCAAACACATGTTCAGCCCAGCTAAACACAACCTCTCTGAGTTATTATTTATTATTTCTACCATGGCAACATTCAGGGACTTCTGGAAGATAGAAAGGGATCCTTGTGTTGGGCTTTGTAGTGACAGGGAGCAGGAGACAGCCCTTGAGCAGGAGATCAGACACAACAAATGGGAGCAGCCGAGGGATGAAGGGTGGGAAGCGAAGGAACAATAACAAGGCTGTGTTTGCTCTTGCCAGCTCTGTACACATCAAGGAGGGTTGAAGGCTCCATGGTTTAGCAGCTTTGAAACTTCACTGTAAACACGGCTTTGAGCAAAAATGAAGTGGAAATAAATAAAAACATTTCAATTAGCAGAGCTGCACTGCTGCCATCCAAGGGCTCTTTGGAAGTGGGAGCAGCTCTTCTGTGGGCTCTGTGCTCACATGGTTCTGCTGCAGAGCTGAGAAATTCAGAGCTCCCTGCTCACTTCCAAGTGGGATTACGGTCAGGGAAGATGCTGCAGGAGGAACAGACACAGTCTCATTGGGACAGCTCCTGCTTCCATGCTGCTTCCTCCTCAGCAGTGGAGAGGTGTGTCCTGCTCACAGCCTGGGATGGGAATTCCTTCTCCGTGCCCTGCTCAGACTGGGATGAGAATTCTCTCTCCATGCCCTGCTCACAGCCTGGCACATAAATTCTCTCTGTGCCCTGCTCCCAGCCTGGATTTTGAATTCCCTCTCAAGGAGGGAATTCCCTCTCAGGAAATTCAGGGAGCTCAGGACAATGGCTGAGAGTCCAAGCAGGTCCTCACTCCCTTTCCCAGTCCATCCCACCACCAAGGGAATGAGGATCCAGGGGTGATGATGTGGGCCATAGATGATGCTCCTCTGAAGCCCCAAGACCCAGGGGAGACAAGGGGGTGTCAAGAGGAGCTTTTTCACCCCAAACCCTTCTATGCAATCCCATCATCACCTGGAAAGGCCAAGCAGCAGCTTTGGATGGACTCTCTGTGGTTCACAGGGAATTGTTCTGTTGTCCCAGAAGTCTGGGACAGTCAGAGCAAGGGGAGAGTTGGGGACAGCCAGGACTGTGTCTTGTCCTTCCACCAGCACAACAAATCCTCCTGCCAGGTCCAGTTTTCCCAGTGCCCACACCAAAGCTCCCAAGGAGGCCAAGCAGAGGTGTTTTTCCAAAAGAAAGAGCTCAACCAGCCCTGTAGTTGCTATTTGTTGTTTGCCCCTTGCTCCAGGGTTAACAAGTGCTGAGCAGAACTGCCGTGAAGAAATCTTTCTCCCAGGTAAACATCCGGCTCTGCTCAAGTCCAAACAGCTTTTACTGCCGACTTCAGAGGAGCCAGCTTCTCCCTCAGTGTCTTCTCAGGCTGTTTCACACCAGGCAGGGATCTTCAGGCACTTTGAAGGGGTCAGGCTCCTGCTGGGACAGGTAATTTCCCAGTGGGAAGCAGCCTGAGCTGCTGGCTCTGCCTGTGGTGGTTTTCAGGGAAGAAGAAAGGAGGGAGCTTCCCTGAGGGGTGGGTGGCACTGGGAAGGGTCTAAGGGGAGGAAAAGCAGTACCAAGAGGGGAGCCCCGAGCACAGCTGGATGAGGAGGATGCAGGGATGGAGGAGGCTGGGAAGTGCAGTGAGAACCAGGCTGGAGTCTGAGCATGAGGAGGGAAGTGAGAGGAAATGGGAGGGTTGGCATGATGCCTTGAGAAGGCTGACCTAGAACAGAGGCTGGATGGAGCTAAAGAATAAAGTAGGGATTTATTAAAAGGCCTCAGTGGATCCACCTTGGGCAACACAAGAGCCCAGCCAGGGCCACACCCAAGATGAACCAAAATGGTCACAAAATGTACAAGCGGGCACGGGGTCTCTCACTTTTATAAGTTTTGGTCCATTTGCAGATTGGAGTTAATTGTCCAATTCCAGCTTTAGCCCATGAAGTCCCATCCTTGTTGTTTTTCTCTCTTCAGCCCATGTTGTTTGTGCTCTTGGGCCTGGGATTTGGATCATTTGTCCTTGGTCCCCAGCTAGAGAAGGAATTGTTTTGTCTCCCTACTCTCTGAAGAGAGCTCACCATCCCCTAATAAGAAGCTCAGAACTACACACTAAAGCAGAACAGAATCTGAAAAATATAAAAGCCAAAACCTGAGGCATCAGGCACATTCCCATGAAGAACTGCCATGTTCTCATTACGTGAATTCTGCCTTTGATCCTGCCTTTTCCTTCTTGCCAGTGACCTCTCCTGTCTTTCTCCTCCCAGGAGCAGGAGGTTTGTGCTGCCTCAGCCCTTTTTCCATCACTCACCCCCATCATTTGGGCATCATCTGCCTCAGCCCTGGCTCAGGCTGCGCCCCCAGAGCCCCTCTGTTCTCCCAGCTCCCAGGGGTGACCTTGCCTGTCCATCCACAGCCGAGTTTCCAGGCTGTTATCTCTCCGTGGCTTGGTTTGACACATCCCTGTCTCGAGCCATGACTGATGGGAGCCCAGCCTGCTCAAAGCCAGCCCAGCCTGCTCAAAGCCAGCCCTGCCTGCTCAAAGCCAGCCAGGCACTGTTACCAAGCTCATTTTTCTGGCCCTCAGCTGGGACTGCAGCCAAGCACAGCTTTCCCTTCCCTCACCCACCTTTTCCCTCCCATCCACAAAGGTGTTTGTCTTCATCTCTCAGCCCCTCCTGGAGCCAACTCCCCCCATCACTCTCCCAGACAGAAGTGCAGGGTCAGCTCTGCCTCTCCCAACCTGCGATAAGCAGCTTTTATCACTCACTACCTGCACTTTCAAACCACTCTGCATTTCTTCATCTTCCCTCAGGTGCAGGAAGGTTCCCAGACTGCTGATGGTGCTTCCTCATGCCCCTCATTCAAGGGCTGCTTGAACTTGGGTGCAAAAACCCCTCAGCCAAGGCTCTCTTTCCATCTCCTCGTCATTGCCCTCCTGCCCTGCATTTGGAGAATAAAAATAAGAAGAGAAAGAAGGAAAAGAAGAAGAAGAAAAAGAAGAAGAAGAAAAAGAATAATAATAAGAAGAAGTAATAATGTAATCATAGTGTTATTTGGTTGGGATGAAACCTTGCAGACCACCTTGTTCCAATACCTGCCATGGGCAGGGACACCTTCCACTATCCCAGGTTAAACCTGGCTTTAGACACTTCCAGGGATGGGGCAGCACAGCTGGGATGAGCAGCCACAGCAGGCCAGGTTGGACAGGCCTTGGAGCAACCTGGGATAGTGGGAGGTGTTCCTGTCCAGGGCAGGGGGTGACACTGGATGAGCTTTAAGGTCCTTTCCATGCTAAGCCATTCTGGGACTCTGAGAATCTCCAGGCAGCACTGAGCACATCTGGCAGAGGCACAGCTGGACGCTGCTCTGCCAAAGGAGCTTGGTTATCCCAATCTGGGAACCTGCAAGAGCCCCTCAGGACAGTTTGTTGGAAATGTGGCTCTGCACTCTTGGGATGCAGCTTTCTCCCATGCCTTTAACCCACTTTTAGTGTTCTGAAGGGCATCAGAAACATTGCAGACACCCCCAGGGTGTCCTGTATCCTCGGGTCTAAATTGTTTCTGTCACCAAATGATTTCACCGGAACTGGTTCCACATCTGTCTGTTCCTGCCCTGACCAGCATTTCCACGTGCCCACAGAAGGACCAGCTGCCCTTGGACTCTGCCAACAGCCCCACACTCATCCTCATGAATCCAAGGAAGCCTCAATTAAACAGGATTAGTGATAACACAGGAAAATGGAGAGCAGGAAGCCTGAGGTGTAAACAGAGCCACGGAACAGCTCAAACACACAGAGAGCAGCAGCTCCCCGAGATCCTCGGGCGCAGAAATGTTCCTGTAAATCACTGGGAAAGCTCTGGGAATTGGTACAACCAACCTGAGGGCAGAGCCTGCTGCTCTCCCTGCCTGGGCACATCTCATTCTCTGAGGCACCCCGTGGATCCTGCCGGGATTTCCCTGGAGTGAGGCACTGCTGAGTGTGAGGAATCGCTCCAGCAGGGCCGGGGTGATGGATGGACTTGAACTTCCTGAGTGTGATGAGCCCCGGTCAGGCTGAAATGAGAAAGGTGCTGAATTCCCTTCCTCACCTGGAACTGAAATGTAAATGAGGCTGTTTTCCAGATAATCCGGGTGATTTTAGGCTCATTCCTGCTGCATCCCGGGGCTCTGCACTCACCTCAGGATCTGCCTCCTGGGAAATATTCCCAATTATCTGCTCTCCCTGCCTGCCCCTTTCCTCACAAAATGACTCACTCAGACTTTTGCAATGGTATTCCCAGAGGAATCAGAGCATTTCCAGGGGGATGTTTCCTGAGTGAGATGTTTCCAAGGTGGTTGGAACTGGGGGGGGTCTGGAGAGACCCCACTTCACCCACTCCCAGCCAAAGGTGCCTCCCCATCTCCCTGGAGGAGCAAAACTCTGTGGAACATCCTAAAAGAAAAGGGTCAAACCCCTCCGAAATCAGGAGAGCACCAGAGGTGCCAGCAGCATCCCTGTCCCTGTGTCACCTGAGGTCCCTCAGCCACAGCCTGGCGTTGTCACTGAGCCATGAGATCATTGAGATCTCATAACAGGCTGGAGTTCATGAAATGATAAAGCTGAGTGACTTTAGCCTGATTGAAGCAAAATATTTAGAGAAGGCCTTCCAGTGTTTATAGTAGGGGTTTGGAATTTTTATTTCATTGGAAATTTGGAGCTGCTGACACTGTTGCTCAAATCTGGGATGAAAGAAGCCTGGAACAGTGGTGTTTTTGGCTGAATGGGAATGTTGTGCTGCAGCCAGCTCTAACAGCCTTGTCTTATTCCCCTCCAAGCAGAGGATAAAAGAGAAATATTTTCACTTTCCCAAAGAAAACCAGAACAAAATTCCTAACCTAGGTTTGCAGCAGCTGGGGAAGGAGAAGGTTCCTCAGGTGACTTCCAAAAGTTTGCAGTGGTTGAAGTGCCTGAAGTGATGCTGCAGATGAGCTACAACCTGAGAACATCAATATTTTCCATAGTGGGCTGCTCCTTCGGAACCCCAATCTATTGGACACTGCTTTGGGAGCATTCCAAGGTGCACCTGATTGGGAATAACTTTATTTGCAGAAATGGCTTTAGATTTAGATGGGATATAGGGAATAAATTTTTCCCTGTGAGGGTGGTGAAGCCCTGGTTTCCCAGAGAAGCTGTGGCTGCCCCTGGATCCCTGGAAGTGTCCAAGACCAGGCTGGACAGGGCTTGGAGCAACCTGGGTTAGTGGAAGGTGTCCCTGCCCATGGCAGGGGATGGGAGGGGATGGGATGAGCTTTAAGGTCCCTTCCAGCCCAAACCATCCTGGGGCTCTGGGAATATCCCTGTTGACTTGAGTCCTTGCATGTCCTGGAGAGATGTTTTTAGCCCTGGAAGACTTCATTCATTTTTAAATTTCCCTTCTCACATCTCTCCTGCAATGACCTGGACTTAATAATTTAAGGAATTTCATTGAATTGCTGTGGAATTCTGAGCTGCAGAGACAGGGAGGGCTGGGTGCTCCCTCTGGTGGGGCTGGCACAGGGGGCTGTGCCAGGTCCCACTGCTGCTCCTCCAGACGTGACCCAGCCCTGGAGGTGTCAGGGACTGGGCAACTGCGAGGGGTGAAACCCCATTTCCCTTCCCTCAGCTGCAGCTCTGCTGGGAGAGTTGGGAGGAGCTGGGAATGCTGTGAACGCAGGTGGAGGGAGGGAGGCAAAGCCTTAGAATTTCCATTAAAATCAGTCTTATTCCAGGTGTGGTAGAAAGATGGAAGGGCTTCTCTTCTCCCTCCAAGGAAATCCCAATCCCAATGAGCTCATGTGTGTCCTCGTTTGGAAGCTCCCAACACGTCTCTGTAAAGAGCCAAGCCCTGAGCTGAACTCAGCTCCTGCGGCTGCTCAATCAATACTTCCTTCCCAGGTTAATGCAGCTCAATTAAGGGAAAACCCCGTGGGAATGGGAATAAGTGTGGGTTTGGATGGAGCGAACAGCAGGTCCCTGTAACCCGGCTCCCAGAGCAATCAAACCCAGGCTGCTGTGCCTGGAGAGCTCTCCTGGAGCCAGGTGTCTGTGTGGGACCTGTCAGCACCCCAAATCCCCAAGAAATTGGCTTTGGGAACAGCCTGCAGAACCTTCCCCAGCTTGGGAATGCTCCGGGTGTGGCAGCACCAGGAGCAGCAGGGAGGGACACAGGACCCCCTTCACCAGGGAGTGATGGAGCTGGGAGAAGTCTCCAGCTAAAACACGGAGAATTTTGGCTCCCTGTGCCCACAGAGCTGTTTGTGTGCCCACGCTGGGCTGACAGGATGAAACCTGCAGCAAATGAATGCAATCAAAGCGAGGAGGGAAGTTCCTGTCTCTGGCAGAGGACATTAGAGGGGAGGGAGGAGGACAGGAATGATGTACGAGAGACAGGAGAGTTCCCCCCCCTCCTTCCTTCCTCTAATGAATTTTTCCCATTAGCTTGAGGTGATTTTGTGAAATCCATGCTGACTCTGATGTCGCAGTTCCTTCCTCCTTCTGTGAGGACAGGAGAGAGGGACAGCACTGCAGAGACCCAGGACTGAGGCTGCCACCTGGAATGCAGGACCCAGCAGTGACCTGTGCGAGAGACTCCTTTAGTGACCTAAGCAAATAAAGAGCAGGGAACAGACCCTTGGTGACGTGGGGAGGGAGGAATGGGATCCATTATTCCCTCCTGTGATAAGTCCTTGGCTGGGCTGGCAGTTGGAATCAGGAAGATCATTTCTCTAATCCAGATGGTTAATAAATGTGGATTGCTTTGCTAAAACCACTTGACAAAATGCAATTATTGCTGGCTGCAGAGCTTCCAGACAAGGAGCCAGGCTGGGAGCAGGCTCTGCTCTGCCTGGAAAAGCCATGGGGCTGAGGGAGCTGCAGTAATTCCTGGGGCCATCCCAGCAAAGGACTCAGAGGTGTTTCCTACACTCACCTGTCCGTGGGAGCTTGAGGTGTTCTCCTTCACCCGCACCCTGGTGCTCAGCACAAAGTGCTGGTGCTGATCCCACTCTCTGCTCTTGGCATGTCCAGGCTGGGATATGGACACGGGGGCCTGGCTGAGGGAGGGATTGTCCCACTCTGCTCTGCCCTGGGGCAGTTTTGGGCACTGCAATATCAGAAAGATCTAAAGCTGTCAGAGTGTCCAAAGGGGGGAAATGGGAGTGAGGGAGGGTCTGGAGGGGCCACAAGGTTTGGGGAGTGGCTGAGGGAATTTTGATTGTCCAGCCTGGAGAAGAGGAGCCTGAGGGCAGAGGTCAGCAGGGGCTGCAGCTCCTCTGGAAGGGCAGCTCTGGTCTCTGCTGTCTGTGAGTACAGACATGACGACCCAGGGGATGGATGGGGCTGTGTCAGTGAAATTTAGGTGGTTATCAAAAAAGGTTCTTCCCCCAGAGGATGTCGGGCACTTCCCAGGCTCCCCAGGGTTTAGGAACTGCCCCAAGGCTGCCAGAGCTCCAGGAGGGTTTGGACAGCACTCCCAGGCACAGGGTGGGATTGCTGGGTGTCTGTGCGGGGCCAGGAGTTGGACTCAGTGATCCTGGTGGCTCTCCAATTCAGGAGATTCTCTAATTCTCTAATTCTATGTTTTATTGTTGCTCCTTGGCCATGGGAGCAGTTGGGCTCCTCCTGGCTGGGAGCCCCTTGGGAAACATCCCCCAGCACTGGGGTAAGGACCCGTGGTGGGTGCAGGGTTGGATTCTGGGCTGGAGCCCACTTTGAGGTTTCATTGCAGCCTTGCACAAGAAGCAGTTTGGAGGTTAAAAGCAGCACACTTGTGTTTATTTCTCCACTTTGGCACATCTGCTACTCACTAAAGCTATTTTGGGGGCTCTAAAAGTGGCAGTTTTAGAGAGCTCTAAATGGGTCAGCAATTTCCGGGTTTTTTTCTTTTCTGAAAAAAAATATAATTTGAACCACAGATGGGAGACATTCAAAAGGGTTAAGAGAAGGGTTTAGGGGCACCTCTTCCATCCCCAGGTGAGACAGGTCTGGGAGTGAAACAAATGAACATTCACATTCAGGACTCTCCCCTTTTGAATCCAGCTCACCCCATCCTTGCACCAACCCTGGGGCATGGATAGATGTAATCCTATAGAATCCCATGTCCTTGAAAAAGGGATGTGATTCCAGGTGGATTTTCCTTGACTTGCCCTGGTGGGAAGTAAACCAGAGGTGAGTCTGTGGTGAGCAGCACTTTCCAGTCTGAGCTCAAAGCAGAGATGTGTTTCTCTATGTTCACACTTTAATTCCGAATCCCATCTCCAGGCCGGGCTCCCGGAGCTTCTCCAGCCCCAGGAATGCTCCCTGGGAGCTTTCTAGGTCAAACAGTTATTTTTTTTAGAGGAAACACTTAAAACTCAAATGCTGCAGAATTTCCCCTGAGGTTACAGAGTTTGTTTAGGCTTCTCCAAGCAGAGGATCTCAATCACTGGGAACTGCAAACCTCCCCCAGAGGTTCATCGTGCTCCCGTGGCAGGCACAGCCCAGTTTCCAAGTTTGCACAGCAAACAACAACACCAGAGCTGCTCCCTCCACAGATCAACTTCCGAGGGAATGGCAGAGCTGAGCGAGGAAGAGGAGCAGGAACTGAGGAGTCCAGAGCAGGGATGCCACGGCCGGGAGCAGGCACAGGTTGGATCAATGATCTTAAAGGTCTTTTCCAACCTAAATGATTCCATGGTCCCACAAGGCCTGGGAGCTGCTGTCCAGCCCCTTGGCAAGCACAGCATCCCAGGGAGGAGGATGGGGAGGCTCTGTGGGAGGGGGTTACCAGAGGGTCAGGAGGAGGATGAGGGGCAGGGAAGAAGGAGAGGGCAGAGGGGCAGCGCAGGCCATGTCTCCCTCCCATCCTCAAATGCAAAACATTCCCTCTGACCTCCTGAATTTCCATCTAAAAATAACCCATTCTCAGTGCAGTGGTGTCTCAGAGAAACACAATTCATCACAACACAAAGGCAGGGTTGGGGATGTGCATTTGAATGTGGCAAGGGTCAGGTTTAGACCCTGATTGGTGAGTTCTAGAAGAGCTTTTTGGGGACAGAGAGACCTGAGGGCGGGATTTGAAGGTGGATTATGGTCTGGAGGAGGTCGCATCCACTTGATGGTCGATGTTTGTGCCAGAGCCATTTGCACTTGGGCGTCCTTAGCGCCAGCCAAACCTTGGGCCAGGTTCTCCACAAGCACCTCCTCCAAAACCCGTGGAAATCAGCAGTGAAGCAGCTGAGGAGTGGCCCCACACTCCCACAGACATTTCTGCTTTCCAGTGAACGTTGGCCTGCTCCAGCTGCTGCCTCTCCCAGGACGCTGCTCACCAGGCTCATCCTCTCGGAGCAATTATTCCACTGTGGATCCGCCTTTGCAGAGCCGGCGTTCCAGTGGGGAGAGGAGCTCTGGGTGGAAGGACTGGAGGCAAGTCAGAGCTAGGAAAGCAATCAATTGTTCGTTAATGGAGTTACAGTAAAGATGTTATCCAAAACCACCGTGGCTGCCTAATTATTCATAACATCCCTCTGGAGATTCTCCTTTTGGCAAACTGTGAATCTCTGCTTTGTTGCCACAATAAAAGCAGTTTCAGGGCTGTAAATGAGAGGGTACAAATTACCATGGAGGCCCTGACAATATGGCAGCTCCCGAGCCTTGGATTACATGGTAATTTCCATGCAATATCCAGGTTATTACATGGTAAGTGCCATGTCATTACAGGCTAAATGAATGATTATCACCCCTCCTTGACAAATTCACCTGACAAATTTTCCTCCCTCCTCAGTCTCTGGGATGTCTGTAGACAGGATGTTGTTTCCATGAGGAACAGCATGGTTGGGGTAGGCTCTTCCACCCCTGAATTTTCCCAGTCCCTCCTGGGCTGTGCCCAGGGACAACAGAGGGTTGGATGGGCTGTGTAAAGCTGTGACCCAGCTCTGTGTGTGTGTTCAAGACACAAAATATTGATAAGAATTTTGGAATATCCATGCCAGTGGAAACAGCTTCAAAGTTTCCCAAAGGAACAGAAATGCTCCAGTGCAGCTGAAGGAACTGTTTGAAAATCCTGAGTTAACAGGAGTAGAAAATGATTTACAGTCTTCTCTCAGCTTTATCATTCATGTCCTGAATATTCCAAAGCTCTTCTGCACACAACTGGGAAACAGCTCCAACTGGGGAGTGGAAGTTTTTCTCTTTGTACAACTTAAGGCTGCTTAGAACTGCTACAGACCTGATCCACAGTTTTGTGACACCTTTAAATTCTCTTGCATTAGGCTTGAGGCGGTCTCGTGGATTTAAAGAATGGCCACAGCCTTGTGCAGAACAAGAATTCAGCTGTTCAGGGAACTCAGGTCCTGTGAATGGCCACGGTTTTTCCACAGGAATATCTACGGGTGTCTGTATTTAACCTATAGATCTTTGTAGAGCATGATCAGGCCCAGCCTGGTGATGTTTGATGGGTGTTAGGGACATCCAGCCTGAATATCACCCCAGGGAGGGATTTTCAGCCGCAGGCAATCAGTGCCACTTCCCAGACTGGGAGTTCTACCCTGGAGAATAAACAACCAACAAGAAAGAGAAAGATTCAGAGATGTCAAATCCTTTAAGCCCTAACACTTCCCCAAGCCTCAGAAGCTCCAGCCCCCACATTCCTGCAGGGTTTGTATTTTATTTGCACTGGGATCCCCTGGAAAGCCAAACTCTGGACGAGCCCAAAGCTCCACATCTCCTCCTTTGCCTCTTCGTGTTTCCTCCCTGTCCTGCTCATGCTAAGGACTGACAATCCAGAAAAAAATGGTGCAAATATTTGTCCCATGTCCCCTCCCCAGGTAGACTGAGAGATGAAAAGGGATCTCTCTTTGATATTCCAAACATTCCATGCGCACACTGGCCCAGATTCCATACATGGCTCCCAGGTTCCTTGGCAGGACGCCTGTATCCCAACTATTCCCACTGTTCAGAGTGGGAAACTGCTCTGCTTTGGCCCTAAAACCACAACTACTGCAGCTTTGGAAACCTCCTTCTGTCCTGCACATCATCATCACAACACCAGAGCAACACCCTGGTTATTCCTGAGTGTCAAGCTCCATGCTCTCCCTGCCTAACCCGGCGAGTCTGGAATTGGAAATCATCACCAGCCTCTTGGCACAGTGACAATTATCCCACAGTAACTTTAAAAATAATCACAATCCACGAGGACAAGCAACATTCCCGAGCCTTCTGATGGCATTTGAAAAGCTCAGAGTTGACTTGAAATGGAAAAGGACAAAACAGCCCAGGTAAGAACAGGAGCTGCTGAAAGGGCAAAGGAGAGAATAATGGAATTGTAGAATCATGGAATCGTATGGGTTGGAAAAGACCTCAAAGATCATCAGGTCCAACCATCAGCCCAGCACCATCCCTGTATTCCCCACTAAACCACATCAAGTGCCACATCCCCTGGAGTTTTGAACTCTTCCAGGGATGGTGAGGGGCTGGCCATTGCTCCTTTGCTGTCCCTGCCCAGGAGTGAGTCCCCAGTCCCTCTGCAGAGTAACAAGCAATGCCCATTCTGAGACTGTTCCTAAGGATCACCATGGATAAAATTGCTGCCCCATTGCTCCAGCAGCATCCCAGGGCAGGCTGTGCCAGCCCCCTGCCACCAGGGCCCGTGGGCTCTTCCTGTGGGTGCCAATGCTGCTGCAGCAGCTCCGAGGGACAATTAGGCTTCATCAGGCAGCGCTGACATTTAGCATCAACCCCCCCTCCCATCGCCTGCCTGAATTTCCTTGCTCGCCTTTCAGAGCAAGAAATAAATGGTGCATTAGAGAGAAAGAGAGAGAGATGAGCTTTATTAGCTGTTTATGGAAGAAATTAAAATTGCTCATTAGAAACCACGACACCGGCAGTGCCCCCCTCCCTGGCAGAGCCCCGATGGTTCCGTGGGGAGCACTCGCCTTGTATTTATTTGGGCTGGCACCTGCCCGGCGCCTCCCTGCCCTTCTGCAGATGGGTACGGGGGACTGCAGGGAAATGTCACTGCTCCTTCCCCCTCCCGAGTCGCTCCTCGTGGTCGGCATCGGCGCCGGCAGCTCGGGATGCTGCGCTGTGCTGCAGAGCAGCCAGGGCTCGCTGCGCTTTGGGGGAGAGGCTGCTAGGGGTGAGGAGGTGACCTGGTGGCCACCCGGCCGTGCCATTCCTGGGTGTCCCGCCCCAGCCGGAGCAGTCCCGGTGCCATTCCTGGGTGTCCCGCCCCAGCCGGAGCAGTCCCGGGGCTCAGCACGGTGAAGTGGTGCCTCTTCCTCTCTATCTCTCACCTCCTGGGCAGGCAGTGGTTCCACGTTACCATTTTATGCCGAAAACTTCTAACTCAAGGGCTTGTTCACAAGTTTTGGGGCTGCGGCTGAACCAGCTCTGCCCATGGCCAGCTTGGCCTCCTGCTCCTCCTTTTCCTTCTCCTGCTTTGCCCTCTCTATGCCCTCCTGCCCTTCCCACCAGCCCCACCATGCTCTGCCCACCAAGCTGCCCATCCTGGCTGTGCCGTGACCCCGCCGTGCCGGTGGCACCGGGGGCAGGCGGGAGGAAGTGGGGCCAGGAGCACTTCAAAGGCTCTGTATCTCCTCACGCAGCTGCCATAAAAAACAATCCAGGTTTCCGCTCCCGAGTCCCGCGTTGCCCTCGCAAGGGACATCTCTGGGGGCAAACGGATAAATCTTTCATCTCCTCGCTCTGGGTTTTATTAAATGCCTCGCACATCTACGGAAAACGCAGATTGCTGATAAATTCGGGCTGGTTATGGGAGAGGCAGATGGAGATTAACTCTCTGAACTGGCTGGAAGTTGGTTCTTTCCAGGAAGATGGAGAGATTCGGGATGTGCTGATGCCAAAAGGCACAGCCTGTCCGTGTGGCACAGCCTGGGAGAGCACCGAGCCCACCTTGGGACAGGTGCTGCTCTCCTGGAGAGGTGCTCACACCCTCCTGGCCCCAGGGCTGGTGCAGCACAGGCTTTGCAAAGCTCAGGATCATGGAAAGGGTGTTTAACCCTGGTGCAGGGACCAGCAGGGTCCTACCCAGAGCAGACACAGCTCAGGGAAGGGGAGGTCCCAGGGCTCTGCATCACCTGGCCCCACTCGATGTGGGCTTCAGCAACAGCCCTGCTCCCCATCACCTGTATCCCTGTATGGATATTCCTGGGGGATCCCTGGGAATTCTGTGAGGATGTGGGTGAAAATGATGCCTCCTCCCCCAAAAATCAGGCACAGCCACAGTGACTTTCACAGGTGAGAGGGTACCAGGCACTCAGGGAACGCAAGACTTGCTGCTTACATGGGAGGTTTGGGGTGTTTCATTTTCCCTGAGCTCTTTGGGGAATTTCAAGTCCCACTGAAAGGGCTGAATGAACTTGTTTAATCAACAGCTCCACAGTTGCAAAGGGTCCTCAGACCTCTAAAACTGGGCCACAAGAATAGAGAAATAACATCTTCTCCGTATCTGGGATGGAGGAAGGCAGGCAGTCATGGGACAAAGCTGTAGCAAAAAAAAATTGTGGGTTCACAAGGAGCAACGCTTTCTCCAGCCTGGCAAGGTGACTTCAGATTTGGAGGCTCCATCCCAAAGGTCTACTGGAGCAGTTTGGGCAGCCATGGAGGGCTCAGATTGGGACAGTTTATCTGTTGGCTTGAGGACAGACCCAGTAAATGTAGAAAACAATTGCCCCAAGATATGAGATGAAATAAAATAAGGAACAAGAAGCTCAAGAATGAACTTCAAATGCCCTTTGGGGTAGCCAAGCACTCAGGGCTGTTCTAATCAGTAACCTCCCCATTCCCCAGCCGCTGCAGCAAGCCCTGCTAAGCAGACAGATTTTCCATTAAGCCTGGAAGAAATGGCAAAGTGCCTTAATGAATGTCAGAGTTAATACCCCGTTTGTTATAGGCTGCGACTGCAATGTGATGGGTTTATAAAGCCGGCCCCTCATTACCCTTATCAATATTATTCTTGCTCGTTCCCGTCTGCAGGCCAGATCCGCATCCAGCCCTTGGCTGCTTGACATGGGAGCTGCCTGCCTGAGGATCTGCAAGCCATCCTGCATCAGGGCATTTTCAAACCAGTAAAAAAGGGAATAAAATCCAAGAACTAAGGCAGGTTGAGCGTACAGAGCGTGTGTCTGAGCGAGCGCGCGGTGCGCGGCATCGCTGGAGCCGCTGCAGCTCTGATTGAAACCAGACTCAGGAAAGAAGGGCTGTAAACGTTTTTTCACTGCCTGTCCTAAGAAATTTATGTCTCACCCACTCCATCATCTCCTTCAGGGCTGCCTTTTTTTGCAGCTGTCTTCAGAGACCATCGGCTGAGTCCCTTTATGAAGTCCAGTCCATGATGTCACCCAGAACCATAACTCACTCACCTCCCTGGCTGGGCTCTGCGCGGGGGTGCCCCATAAATAACGGCCCAGGCCGGGGGGAAGCCTGCCCTGCTCGAGGAAAACCTTCCTGACATCGGAAGGGAAGAGAGAGGAACATGCACACGGGGCAGGGGGACCCAGAGTGGGGTTTGATGAACTCAAAACCACAACATTTGCACAGAGCAAATGGGACAGAAAAACCAGTGATGTTGTGTCCAGGTTTACTTGATCAGGAGAGGCCAAGGTGAGGCCCAGCTGCCTGGACATCCATTAAACCTTCCAGTGCTCTGCTTCCTCCGGAGAAATCCAAACCATGTGCTGGAGCCCCAGCCCAGGGTGTTGTTTGCTGCCTGGGATTAAAATGACTCAGCAACCGCGATGAGTCCATCCTTCGGCAGCACCCAATTGGTCATGACTAAAATATTCTTCGACTTTGGGGTGTTTTTGGGCCCCACATCCTGGTGAAGTTGCTGCTCACCCATCACACTTCTCGAGAGCAGGTGTCCACATCAGAGAGCGCCAGGCCCCTGCCAAGGCCCATCCCCACGGTGGGGAAGCTGAGGGTAATTGTTTCATTGTGTCTGATAACATGTGGTTTTGCCATATTTATAATCCAGCGCTATTAAAAGGGGAAAAAAGAGATCAACTCAAAATCCCTCCACCGCAGTTGGCTCTAATTGTCCCTGTCCCACCACTTCCCCCTTTCCCAGTCCTGCTTGTGGGCTGTTTTGGCAGCAGAGCCACAGCAGGAATGAGCTGTTGGGATGAAGTTTATCCTTCGGTGGGATGGCCTCGCTGGGGAGGACTGGGCGCTCTCGGTTTTCCTGGGAAGTCTGGACTTCATCTGCTTGGGAGCAGAGCCTGAGGAGTGCCACCTCCCCAGGACACCTTCACCTCTGTGCTGGAGCCACTCCAATGGTAAGTCATGACTCTCCCCCTGGAATTTCATCACTTAATGCCATCACAACTCTGCAGTCAACTGCGCTGGTCCTGAGAGCTGGAAAATTCACAGGCTGAGAAGAAAGGGCTCTTCTCACATCTCCTGTGTTTCTTCTCTTACACTTGTGGATTTGCAGGGGTTGGATCTGTGGTCCCCAGCCACTTGTTGAACCACAGAAGTCCCCTCCCCGTGATGGCTGTTGCCAGGAAAATAAACATGCAGAAAGACTCCAACAGCATCTGCAGGACATCTCCTGAGCCACACATTCCAGAAAACTTTGGAGCTTTGGAGGGCAGTAACAGGTTCTGAGTGCTTGGTGGTGTGGGCCATGTTCTCAGTGCCTGGAGCTGTGCCACACAGTCTGTCCCACCAAAATGTCCTCAGGGACTGGGAATGCTGTGCAGCCATTCCTCAGTGCCTGGGCATCTGCTGGAGTATGGGATGCATCCAGGGATTTGGTTCTGAGCTGGAATTTATTGCCCTTTCCTCTCCTTTCCTCTCCTCAGTAGATACAGAAGTGGGGGAGGGTGACGGTATCTTTTTTTCCTTTCTTTCCTCCCAAACTGAAATTAAAACCAGCCAAAAGCCCACCATGATGGGAATGTCTGTGAGCTGGAGTGTGCTCGGGATGACCACCCAGGTCCATGGGATGATCCAGGCAGCTGATGGATGGACCTTTCTCCTGCACCAAAGGATAATATTTATGGAAAGGGCTCTCCCATGTGCCCCCAAACCCCCACAGCCTTCTCAGGCTTCTCTTTCTCCTTTTTTTTATATTCCAAGTTGCACTCAAAGCCCTCGAAACCACTCCAGCAGAGCTTGCCCATTATCCGTGGGATGCAGAGGAGGGCTGTTGCCATGGCACTGCAGCATCCCCTCCTTCACGGCAGCTCCTGGGGGGCTTCACCACTCCATACCTGGACAGGGGCTCTGGATCCCTCACCGGGGAGGGCCCTCCTGGGGTCCCTGGGGGCTGCACCAAGGATTCCAGCAGCCTGTCCCTCCAGGTGTGTCCCACTGGTCCTTGCCAGCCTTTGTCACTCGGTGATGACCAGCGCCTGTCAGCCTTTGTGTTCCTTCCCTGTGGAATGAGGGATCCCCAAGGAGGAGCACGGGGCAGGGATGTGGCTGTCACCCCCCAGCCCTCTCCCTTTCCCCCCACTCCCGTCCCTCCCGTGGATCCAGCTCCCCTCGGCGTGGCTGCCTTCCGTGCTGGGATAGCGACTCCAACATTGCCGTGGCATTCGGGATTCCAGCAGCACTTGTGGGGTTCCTCGATGCTGCCTGGAGGAAGGAGCAGACAGGGACGGCTCTTCAGGGCGGCTCGGCTTTGCTCCCCGCGCCGCACAATGGAGACAATGGCGTTTAAAAAGCTGAGAATGGAAGGGATGGAAGTGGCTCGTGTTTAACCTCTGGCAGGCAGCGCGGTGAGCCGGGGCTGGCGTTGTCAGGGGGACGCGAGAGGAGCTCCCCGCCTGCCCACGCCGGTGCCCGGGCCCGCTGCCCGCCGGAGCTGTCAGCTCCCATTACGGCCCTCAATGGACGCGACCGTCCCCCGGCACAAGGAGCCTTTATTCCTTTGGATGGGAACCAGGAGAAGCGGGAGAATGCGGCGCTGCGTGGGCTCAGATCCCCCAGCCGGGATGTTTCGGTGTCTGATTTTACAGGCAACCAGCGAAGGGGGCAGGGACCCCCGGGGTGGGAACGGCTCTTCCTCCCTCACGGGTCCTTCCCGGGGTGGGAGACTTTGTCACCTGGTCCCTGCTGTCGCATGAGTCACCGCGCAGGAATTAGAGCATGTAATGATCCCGTTTCCATCCCGCCATCCAGGGATCTGAGTGTTGCTGATGGATCCGGCCCCTGTGTCCCACCTGGCTGGGACAGCACAAGGTGACACCTGCCGGGGCTGTGCCTGGAGTGCCGAGCTCGCCGCGGGGGCTTTGGCAGGGCTCGGAGTGGGGCTCGGTTTATGGGGTTTGTGGTATCGGTTGTCAGGGAGTTCGTGCCTGACGTCGGGAAAACGCTTCCTGGCAGCTGTGCCGCAGTTTGGAGGCTGCAGCCTGAACGGGGGGACCCGTGGCCGGGCCCTGGGGACTGTCCCCGTCCGGGAGAGGCGGGACAGGAGAGCCGCCTGTGGATGCTGCTGCGGGAGCACCACGCGTGAGCATAAACCCTGCAAGCAGCAGGATATTGTCAGATCCAAACACTGTTGGTGATCCACGGCTGACCACGGAGTGATGGAGATCTCTTCCCAAGCTATGCTTTAATTTTTCTCTTTCTGAAGAATTTGGAAACATCTGTGCCTGCCTCTCATATTACTCTGATTTTGGTGTCATCTTTGCCTTCTGATCCAGAGGAGTTATCGTGGTTTCTTTTCCCTCGATCCAGATTGTGCTGAGTATCCATGTCGCTGCCTTCCCGGGAGTTTACACTTGATTTCTCTCTGAAATCTTGGATAAATACCATCCAGGCCGGGGGATTTACTACACTTTCTCCAGTTGCTCCCTGATTTCCTCCTTAGAGACTGCCCTGCCCGCTAAGGTCACATTCTGATTTCCTATGCACAATGCCTTTGAAATGGAAATGTTTCCCCTCATTGTCTTCTCCAGTAAAGATCAAGAGGAAGAACGCGTTTCTCCTGGCTTTTCCACCCTCCATAATAGTCCTCTTCCCCCCAGGGACCAAACGCGTGCCACGGTCCCACACGCCACAGTCTCACAGGCAGTACCTCGTGTGTGAATTCGTGAATTCAGCAAATTTCCAGGCTTGTTCTGGCACCTCTTGGGCTGTTTTGGGACACCCTTGTTTCTGATCCACAAAGAAATTGCTTTCCAATCCAAGAAGAGATTTTCCATCTAATTTAAAAGGGGAATTTTATGTACCTCCAGTTAGCACAATCTCCATTCCCATGGCCAGAACGGATTCCCCTTTTCCCCTTTATTCCTGACTCACCTCCCTGCACAAGCCAGGTGGGTTCAGCATGATCATGCCCTGGACTGTCGCCAGGAGGTTTTCCCATCCCTCCTACTTCAAAGGGCTTGTCAGGAGAGGAGAGTCTGCCTGAGAGGCTCAGCACCCCCAGCACTGCTGAGCTGGATCTGGGCCAGGTGCCTCAGCCCCCAACCCTTCATCTGCAGCTCGGCTCCCGTCTCGTGCCGGGGCCGTGCCAGCAGAACTCCATGGAATGCCATTTCCCGATGTTCTGCTTGTTAACAGTTGCCCACAAAGATTTAAAAGTCTCAGATGTGTGTCCAATCTGTTGGCTTTGGTAGAGTGATCAGAAGGGACCCAAAGGACTTGTGACTATCTTGAAATGTTATTAGAAGTTTGCCTGAATCGCTGATTTTTAGAACAATAACCTTCCCAAAGACTTCAAGCCATTCCTCTGCAAATTGGATTTAAAATAAAATTAAAATGTGATGGAGGGAATTTTCTATATGCTGGGGGGAGGATTTCTGCTGGAGCTCAGTGAGCAGAGGGTGTGGTGTAAAATGTATGGAATTATTTTAGCTGAAGCATACTTTCCTCTGCACCCTTTTTCCCAGTCTCTCCTGGAACAGGAACTCCATAACATTTGATCCTTTAGACAAACTTTCAAACCCATAATGTTCAAGTGGGTTTGAAATTAGGCGTAAAGAGTCTGTTCATCCTTAGGAATCTCTGAAATGGATTATAGTGAGAGCTCCTTGTCTTACACTGGGAATCCAAGGGAGCAACCAAGAATTAGCCAGAGCCAAAAGAAATGAGAATTATTTGGTGTAGTGATGCACTTTTACACACCCAACTTGAGCATCTCATCCCAGGGCATCTGGTCAAGGACACTTCCCAGGTCTCGTTAAACTTGTTCCTCTCATTGCCCATCCCTGGTGCTCCCAGCAGGAGATGATCCCAGAGACCCACTGGCTATTGCTGTTATTAGTGATGGAACAGGGAGAAAATTGGCACAAATCATTCAGAGTGTCTGATAATTCTCCAGGTGAAAGCCCAGCTGGGCTCAGCAGCTTTCCCAGATCCATTTCTCTGATTTACAGTCATCATTATGCTGGGAATCCTCCACCCCTGCAGCGCTGCTCAGCCGTGAGCCCTGGAGCCTCCTTTCCTCATCCTTCAGCCACAGGAGCCTGAAGTCAACCCTACCTCCACCTTCCCACCCGGTGAGGTCTCCAGGGTCTGCTGGTGGAAAAGACAGGCAGTGGTTTCCTCTGGTGGCCAAATGCTGCACTTGGTAGTCATTGGAAAAAGACTCTGCTCATGCTCTTCAGCTGTGTTTGAGTGGCAAATCCATGCAGGACTGGAGTTCCTCTGTGGGATGGCTTCCAGGTCCTTCCCAAGACACAGCAAATGCTGATGAGCACAGAGCTGAGGGAGCATCTGAGCTCTCAGGGAGGAACAGCCCAGTTCCCATGTTCGCTGTTCCCAGATAATGGGGATCTGTGCCTCATTCCTGCTTTCACTTTCCCCAGATAAAGGCAGTCGTTGGCTCATTCCCACCTTCACTTTTCCCAGATAATGGGGATCCTCTTCATTCCCACTTTGCCTTTTCCTGGATGATGGGGAGGCAGAGCACTCCCAACCCCTGCAATGGTTCCTGGAGGATCTTGCTCCTCCCAAACCTCGAGGGTGTTTCTTGAGCTGGAGCTGACAGGAATGATCCTCACCTCTGGGTGGCAGAGCCAGGTCACAGCAGGGACAGAAATGCCACTACACCATCAGCCACCTTCCCCTCCCCACCCTGTGATGGGACTGCTCCCAACAATTCTTCTCTGGAAGTTCTCCACATCTACTTTCTGGATTTCTTTGCCAGCCAGCACAAGGGAAGGATGCTTGGCATGTCCTCTCCTTTTGGGAGAGCTTTCCCTATAAAGCAGGAAGGAACACCCAGCAGCATTGAGGGAATATTTCCATATTGTTCATTCAGGCACCTGAGCCTGGACTGGGTTTGTGAGCCCTGAGCTGAGCCAGGTGTGGGGACAGAGCAGGGGAAGACCAGAAAACCACTCTGCACAGAGGCCCTGGGGCTCAGCTTGCCAAAATAATGTCACTTTCTGGAGCTTTCAGGTGACACCAGGAGAAAGGTGCCTGCCAGGGCTGCCCTTGTGGCCCCACAGCCACAGGGCTTTAAGCAGAGCAGGGAGAT
Organism: Peucedramus taeniatus; assembly: GCA_013400575.1. NCBI lineage: Eukaryota > Metazoa > Chordata > Aves > Passeriformes > Fringillidae > Peucedramus > Peucedramus taeniatus. Next base: position 884,577 of record WBNO01023171.1, read on the forward strand.
TTTCAAGTCCTTCCTCAAAACACAAATTTAGATGAACATGATTGTAAAATGAAAATCATTTTATATTCAAAAGCCAAGGGCTTCCCCTTGCAGGAAATATTGAAATGTCTTAGTTCAGCCTAATTTGTTTTTCCTTTAGGAGCAAGGGAGACAAAATAAAGATGCAAATACAGAAATAGGGGAAACATGCCAGGGGGTTTTTTTTGGGTTGTTTTTTTTTTTTCAAATCTGGATTTTGCACCTCTCATAAACTGTTGATAGACGCATTTATCCAACTTCAACTTCTACAATATCCATTTATCAGCTGTGGCCAAGGCTCTAAAGCAGCACTTCCCTGCTGCATGGCTCCTACCAGGGAAGCAACAATCACAGTGCTTCCGGCCATTGGGAAAACAAGAAAAAAACATGGAGACACGGGGCTCCTACCCCTCCTCATGTACCCATCGGTGCCCTTGAGCAGGTTTTGTGTTCTCAGTGTTTTCTGTGTTTCAATCCATCCCCAGCCCTGCTGCTGCCGTGCTTTGTGTGGCTGAGCTTTCTCCGGGATGTTTTTTCCATTGTCATTCATGCAGGGCCAAAGGCAGAATGCATTAGAGCCACTGGGGTGGGGGCAGCAATATTTGCTTCTCTTGGAGTTAATTCTCCAAATCGTTTCACGTTCTCTCCCTTCTCATTCTTTTGGGCCCTTCCGTGGAGGTTCCCGGGGGCGCAGGGGGAGGTTTGACCCTCAGCTCGTCGGGTTCACTGCGAGGATCTTTGCCTTTAGAGCAGCTGGGATGGGGATGATGTGCGAGAATGTTCACCAGGAGAGTGTCCAGGGACGTGGGAAAAGCCAGCTCTGGGATGGACTTGCTGCCTTGGGGAGGGCAGTGGGAAAGCTGGCCCAGGGCAGAGCTGCTCCCCGAGCCCAGGCTGTCTCCTCTCTGCTGGCAGAAAATTTCCTCTCCATTCCAGAGCATGAATCTCAGCTGCACCAAGGCCCTGCCGTGCCCATGCTGCTGCTGCAGCGAGGTGGGACCTGGGGCAGCCCCTGTGAGGGGCACAGTGTGGGGCACAGGGGCCTCTGCACGTGAGGCTGCAGCAAACCAACCCCCAGGGGACATCTCGGAGTCACTGCAGGCTCCAGAGAGAGGACAGGGCTCCTGCACTCACCAAAGGACGAGGGGACACCAAGGACAGCAGAGCCCAAAGCAGCTCAGTCCCCTCCTTTGTCCCCCCAGCTCTCCAGCACGGAGCTGATGGCAGTGGCTGCCTCTCCGCTGTGTTCCTGCCCAAAACGTCAGGATCTGGAGGCAATGGGATATTTATTCCTGCCTTTTGCCCCTCGGCTCTCCCCGGAGCGATGATATATGAACAGCCCCGGGTTTCCATCCCCTGAAGTTGCTCCTCCAGCCTGATCCACACCCCCTCTCCTGGGGGTACCCCAGGGCTTTCTCCGGGTCACGGGGCTACCTCTGGATTTCCTGGATTGTCTGAATTCCTTGTGCAAAGTTGTACATTTCTGAAATTCTATTTTTGGATTAATGAACATTTGGCAACAATACGAAGCCTGTTTGTAGCCAGTGGGGTGACCCTCCTAATGTATTCCCCATGCCTCCTCTTCCCCCTGGCCAAATTTCCCCCCAGGAAAGCCCTGGAGCCTTTCCCAAGTTTACCCCAGGAATGAAATCAGCTCCACGTCTGCCACGGTGAATTTTTTCTCTGTCCACAGGCACTTTCTCTTTTCCCCACCTGCCCAAGAGGGAGAAAGGAAGGAGGGGAAGCAGATGGAGGCAGAGCTGCAGACGTGAAGTGTGAGAAAGGCAGCGGGGAAGAGGAAATTTGAGCATCAGGAAATTCTTCCGAGCACACCGAGGTGTCAGACAGAGCGATTGCCTTCCCGGGAATGGGGACCAGCCCCATGTCTTGGGAAAAGGAGGGAGACTCAGGTTAGAGCAGACCAAAACCTGCAAGGCCCTGCAGTGGCCAGGCCGGGATCAGCATCCACTTGTTTCCTCCCTGGAGTAAAGGAGGATCTGTGGGAGGAGGATCCATAGGTTCAGTTCATTTCCCACCTGAATTCCCTCTGCTCTGGAGCCAGGCTGGGAGAGCTGGGAGTGTTCAGCCTGAAAAGAAGGCTCCAGGGAGACCTTGGAGCCTCTTCCATTGCTCAAAGGGGCTCCAAGAGAGCTGGAGAGGGACTGGGGACAAGGCATGGAGGGACAGGACACAAGGAATGGCTTCCACTGCCAGAGGTCAGGGTGAAATGGGATATTGGGAAGGAATTCTTCCCTGTGAGGGTGGGCAGGCCCTGGCACAGGGTGCCCAGAGAAGCTGTGGCTGCCCCAGGATACCTGGAAGGGCCCAAGGCCAGGCTGGATGGGGCTTGGAGCAGCCTGGGACAGGGGAAGGTGTCCCTGCCTGTGGCAGGGGTGGGATGGGATGAGCTGCAAAGTCCCTTTGGACAAAAAGTGGTCTGAGATTCCATGATTCCCACAGTGTGGAGCCACAGCTGGACTCTGTCCACTTCCAGTCACCTGGTTCCACGTGTCCCACAAGCCCTGGGAGTTGGAGACTCCTCACAGCTCCTGCCCAGACCCACCTTAGCTCTCAGTGGGAGTTTCCGTGCTATGGGAGTGGGAATTCCATAAAACATCCCAAGCTCTCACTGCACCAGCACTTCCCAAGCGGGTCCTTCTGTGTGGGCTGTGCTGTGGTGACACTTCCAGTCCGCCACCAGACGGGAGGAGTAGCTCATGCACTGATGTAAAACAGGGGATGAAGGGTCCCCCGTGACTTTTTTTGCCTATTTCATCCCCAAATAATTCTGCAAGGGAATTTTTGTGTAATTGGATTAAGTGTGGGGAACTTGTCCTTGCTGACAGATTGCACAGGCACCAAACCAACATCAGGGGGGTTGCCACTAAATCTTCTTTCACTGGAAAAAAAAAATAATCAAATAGTAATTCAGGTCTGCAGCCAAACCAGATTTACCCAGCCCCGATGCAGAGGATGGATTGTTCCCCATCAGTCCCACAAAAGCCACTGAGACCCCTTTTTTCCTCTAGCTTCATTTTATGGGCACAAGCAACTCCTACACAGGTTTTTCTGTGAAAGGGGACCATTTTTTAAGAGCAGCCTGTGTTTGAGGGACTCCACGGCACAGCAGATCAGCCGATATCTCCGCTCTCCAAAGAAAGGAAGGGACATTAAGGAGATAAGGGAATAGGAGAACACTCTCTCTGCAGCACTAAAGAGAGGAGGAGGGAGATAACTTGGGAGCTCTGCTAAAGCCACCAAACATTCTGAGAGTGAAACTGTTTGAGGAATCAATTTTCCTCACGGCAGCGATTGTGTTTTCCTGAGGGTGATGTTTATCCGTTGGCTCCATTCCCGCAGCTCAGACACATCCAAGGCTCGCCCAGGGCCCCGTCCAGAGCTCCTGCAGAGCCCAGGGGAGCAGGGGAAGCCTGGTTTGAAACCCACTGTCCTACACACCAGGGGATGTTCAGCTTGGACAGCAGGAGGAATTTCCTCCTGGAAATGGAAGGGGCTGCCCTGGGAGGTTTGGAGTCCCCATCTCTGGAGGTGTCCAAGGAAGGACTGGAGGTGGCACTCAGTGCTCTGGGCTGGGGACAAGGTGGGCATCAGGCACAGTTTGGACTCGATGGCCTTGGAGGGCTTTCCCAACCTTAGTAATTCTGTGATTCCATTAAGTTCATCCCACCCAGTGGCTGCAGCACCCACAAAGGCACCACCAACTCATCCCAGGGATGAGCCAGCGCCACGGGGACAGTTTTGTCTGCCCAAGTTGAGCCCTGTCCAGCTTCTCCCTTTCCAGGGAGTCCCACAGCAAAGCCTGGAGCATGTGGAGCATGTGGAGCACTCCAGGACACCTCGAGCTGTCTGTGCCCCCCCAGCTCCCAGCCCTGAGCGTGGAGCCAGCTCCACTGTCAGTTATTTACAGAGCTCCGTGGGCCACATCCAGCACGCCTGCATCAGTCCCCAAGCTCTTAATGAGATTACAAAGTTTATTTTAGTTGAGAAAGACACCAATAAAAAGGATTTAAAAATCCCTCGGAGTCTCGCCATACCCCAGAGGGCTCGGCCAGTGGGAGAGCTCCTCCAGATCCCGCGTTTGTTTTCCTTCAGAGCAGCTGAGGCTGCTGCCTCCTGCATTCCCGTGCATTAGCAGCCTCTTCCCAGGTTGACCCCATGTATTATGGATGTGCTAAAATCTTCATGTTCTGAATAGGAGCTGCATTATTCATGGCTCTGCTTAGAGTTTGTCTTTAAAAGCCCTGCAGCCTTTTAATGAAATGCTCTGATTTTAACAGCAGCCAAGACCAGATATTTTGCTTTAAATTTTTTAAAAGTCATCTCTGTGGACTTTTCCCCCCTGTTCTCCCCCTCTCTTTGAAGGCTCAAGGCCACTTGGAAGATGGGATGGTGGTGGCGGACAGAGGTGGATGAAGAGGTGTGAGGGTTCAGGGATGAGAAGATGGGGTGTGCTGATGGCCCCAAGCCTGTTCCAGCCCCACATGTGAGGTCGGGGGTGCTGGATATCCTCAGGTTCCCGAGGGGAGTGGGTTCTCCATGGGACATCAGGGATGCAGCCAGAGGATGCACTGAGTGTGTGGCACTGAGCCTCTCCCAGCCCTGGGCAGTGCTGCTGCTGATTTGAGTGACATCAAGGCCTTCTTGGAGCTGTAAGGAGGGAAAAGGGGAAGAGCAGCACCACCTGGGCCCTGTGGGGTGAGACCACGGTTCAGTGTGGAAGGTGCAGGCAATAGCTGGTGGGTGAGATGGAGGGTGTGGGGACCCCACAGAACTCCACCAAGAAATTCCTAAGGCTGGCACGAGCTGGAGCAGAACCAGCATGTCCTGCCTGCTCTGGGAGCAGGGAAGGAGCTCCAGAGGCTCTGCCTGGGTGCAGGAGCACAGCATGGAGCGAACGCAGCCCCCGCGTGGGCACAGCCCCAGCCCGGTCCCGGGGCTGCCTCTGCCTCCACCTGCAGTGAATTTGGCCTAATGACTTAAACACAGATCCCGTTTCCAGGCAAACATCCCAAGTGTTCTGCCCCTGGTGGCAGGGAAACTCCTTAAATCAAAGCAGAGCAATCCGATAGCCGGGGCCGCAGCTCGGGGCTTTATTGATCACATCTGGGCTAGGGCTGGGCTGGGCTGGAGCTGGGACTGGGATGGGACCGGGAAGGGACCGGGATGGGACTCTGGGGAGCTGTGGACTGGGTCCCTGGGGACACACTGCTCTCCTGCCCTGCTCAGAGCCCTGGCCCTGCAGCCCCTCACACTGAGCACTGGAGGGAGAGAGAAGAAATGCTGGAATTTCTGACAGCTCCAGCCTTTCCGAGCCCAGTGCCACGGATTCCTTTTGTCTCTGCAGTTCCCAGGAGTTTCGGAGCACACTGAATGCTGTTGTTATTGTTTGGTAGGGTTTTGTGCTAATTCCTGGTTACCTCTGAGACTTGGGTATAGAAAAGTTGGAAAAAAAGCGAGCGATTGGAGGAATTTCCCTTCCTCTTCCCTCCAAATGCAATTAAACACCAAGGTCCCCTCGGCACAGGGCTGTGACATGTGGCAGTGCTGGCAGTGCAGCGCTGGGGTGGCTGCTTCCCACCCGGGCTCATTCCTGAGCTGCTCCTGGTAACTCCTGGGAGTTAATGGAGCGGGACACACCAGCAGTGGCAGGGTTCCACTGCGCTTTCTGCCGTGCCTCAGTCACTCTCTGAGTGGAGATCCCTCTCTGGAAAGGCTTCAGCTCTGTGAGAGGAGGCTTTTGAGGCAATCACTGGCTATGGACACCCTGCCAGCGCCTTGAGAGGAGCAGGGAAAGGTGGGATGGGGCATTTGGAGAGGAAAGCAGTGCGCTGGCCCTGATGGCTGAGCCCAGGTGCCACATGCAGCTCCAGCATGGCAGGACTATGCCACCATGCCCCAGACCGTGTCCCTGGGTGCAGAGCAGCCTGGTTGGGTGCCAATCCCCTGTAGCTCAGCAAGATTGCAGCCCCATCCCTGCTCCTGGGACCTCCACGCTGCACATCCTCCCTCTGTGCATCAGGAGGCTCCGGGCACCGCGGCCCCTCGGGGGCGCATCCGTCGTGTCCCATTTGGGAGGCAGGACTCCTCCCGTCACATTGTTGTGTCTGGAAGCAGGTCACCCCTCGTTTCCATAAGATCACATTTCCAGGCCAGCGCTGCCCGCAGCCCTGCCATTCATGCTCCATTGGAGAGCCGCTGCCGCCTGCACGGAGCGCGGGGATAAAGTGATGTCTTAATTCATTGCACATTCTTAAATAAAGGAGAGGGAGAGAAAGGGAGCGGCTCAAGGTCAGCACTCGTTGCTGAGTGAGATTTCTTCAGCAGATTGTCTAAAATAGCCTGGAAAAAATAAATAAAAGCAAATTGATGGACACGCTATATTGAGGCGATGGGAAGTGAAGATGAAAAGAGAAGTGCCAGCTTGACTGCCAGCTTGGTGTGAGAATAAAACCTGCGAAAATATTCTCAATTGGTATTTTAATGGCTGACCTGAATGCTTAAAAAACCCCAGGATTGCTGACTTGAGCCAGGCAGATGCTGAAGCCATTTGTGCATGGATAACACTGGGAGAATCCTTCAAAAATTATTTAATGATCAATCTCTCCAATTCTGGCTGGAGCTGACCAAATTCATTTGAAATCAAAAGAAAGGCTCTCCCTTACTTCCTTGAGCTTTGGATCAGGACCCTGAAGACATTTAAGAAGCTTTGTTTTGTTTTGTTTTCCACAGACATTCCTGTGAATACTTTGAGGGGATGGTAATTGGAATTGGTGGTGGAAGTTGGAATTTGCAGACTGTTGGTTTGATACCTTTGACCTTAAAGCCCCTTTACCTTAAATCCCACCCCCTGCCATGGACAGGGACACCTTCCCCTGTCTCAGGTTGCTCCATGCTCTGTCCAAATTGGCCTTGGACACTTCCAGGTATCCTGGGGCAGCCACAGCTTCTCTGGGCACCTGTGCCAGGGCCTCCCACCCTCACAGCCAGGAATTCCTTCCCAATATCCCATCTAACCCTGCCCTGTGGCAGTGGGAAGCCATTCCCTGTGTCCTGTCCCTCCATGCCTTGTCCCCAGTCCCTCTCCAGCTCTCCTGGAGCCCCTTTAGGCCCTGGAAGGGGCTCTGAGCTCTCCCTGGAGCCTCCTCTTCTCCAGGTGAACATCCCCAGCTCTCCCAGCCTAGATACAGAACAGAGGGGTTTGTGCTGTTTTAATGAGTTGTAATTATTATTTTGGCCCTTTAAAATAAGCATAAAAAATACTTAAAAAATGGAAAAACCTTGCTGGGGCACGGTGGAATGATTCCAGTAGGAATTACAGCTGGCCACCCTGGAAAGGCTGACTGGAACAGAAGCTGCATGGGGTCAGATTCCCCTTCCCAAAAGCCCAGGGTCTGTTTTTTCCAGGTGTGAGCAGAGCAGCCCCAGGGGGATGAAGAAGGTACCAGACATCCCTCGCACATCCTCCGAGGTGAATTCCCAGCTGGACATTGGCCCCTGTCCCCTCTTTGGAACCACTCTGGGTCTTGTTCCAGTGCAGGTCCTGCCCATGGTGTGCTCAGGTGTCACAAACAGTGTCAGCAACCATGCCCAGAGCACCTGTGTGACAAACATTAAACATTCCCTGGCTGTTGCTGCTCGGATGTGACACAGCAGGGAGCTGGAGCTGCCTGCAGAGAGGGAGAACCAGACTGCCAGGAGAGACAGCGAGTGCAACTGCTGCCTTTTTGTCCAAAACAAGAATTTCTGGTTAAAAACAAAATATGGCTGAGATAAATAAAGATGAGTTAAAATGTAGGCAGTTGCCTCAGAGATCTTTCCTGCAGGCAGATCCTGAGCTTGCTGACAGCTCCCTGGCATGGAGAGGCTCCACAAGCAACAACACCTCCAGTGGCTGGGAATGAGAGATCCTGGGATGTGCCCAGGAGTTCCTAACCACTCAATACCTCAGGGAGCAGGGGTTGAGGTGTCCTGTGGCAGCAGGAGCCTAGCTGTGTGGGCAATGCTGAATCATGGAATCCCAGAATCCCAGAACCACTGAGATTAGAAAAGTTCTCCAAGACCATCAAGTCCAAGGTGTGCCTGATGCCCACCTTGTCACCAGCCCAGAGCACTGGGTGCCACATGCATTTCTTCCTTGGACACCTCCAGGGATGGGGACTCCAAACCTCCCTTCCAGTGCCTGACCCTTTCCATGAAGAAATTCCTCCTGATCCCACAGATGGAGGGGTCTCTCATGGCACTGCCCAGCTGCCATTCCCACTTTGACTCATCACTGCTCGTGGAAAGACCTTTATCACATTCCAGCAACACAACAGCTCAAACTAAACCAGGGCTGGAGCTGCTCAGTCTCTCCTCCCGGACTTCCCTCTGGATCCTGCTCCTGCCCTACCACAGCCTCTGCTTGCCTGGAGCAGGATTATTCCCCCATGGTTGTGAGTTCCTGCCAGCTCTGCCACTAGCTGACCCAGTGCTGCCACACAGATATCCCTGGATTTAAAGAATTGGCAATTCTGGGTGCCCAGTTTGAGGCAGGGGATGTTTTTGTTTGCACATGGCCTTTTCTCTACAGCCTGGCTGTTCCAAGCCCAGCTCCTGATGGCTTTCCCTGGAGCCAGGGATGTTCAGCACTTCTGAAGGCAGCTCCCAGGATCTTGGATTTGGATATTTAAGGCACAAGGCTCACAGGAGATGTTCTGTTCACCACAAAATTGTGGCTGGGGACACCAGCAGGCATCACAGCCTGAGCTGGGGATTGCACCCCAGAGGGGTGCAGGCATGCCTGAGTCCCAAATCCACCTCCCATCCCTCCTTCTCCTGCTTCAGACCCCCCAGCCTGATCAGGATTTTAGTGGCAAAGATACAGCAAATTTTGATGAGCTGTCCTTGCTCATGGCTCAGCACATGGCCAAGCCCAGCCGTGTTTTCCAGGCAGGAGGACACAAAGGGCATGTCCAGGCACAAAAACTTCCTCCCAGTTTGGAAGCTCCTGCTGTAAAGAGACCTGGGAAAAAGTGAGAGCATCATAAAGAAATGTTTGCCAGAATTCAGCACATTTTTTCATGAGCTTCATTCCTGGGAGCAGATTTCAGTATTTTGGCTGAAACTTCGCAGAGTGATTTCGCTCCAGGCAGACACCAGCCCGGAAAATTTCATCTCCAACCATTCCAGTTTGGCAAAGCTGAGAGCAACTGCAAACACAGACCTGTAATGTGTGGAGTGGGAGCAGCCCGGGAACCAGCCCTGCACCCTGCACCCCATTCACTCCTCTCTTTCTGTAATTATTTGCTTAATCACAGCACACTTTTAATCCTGTGCCCTAATTAATGGGCTATTAAGAGCCGTGCAGGCCATAAACCTCCCCGTGGCATGAGCAGGATCATTTGCATTTGAGCTCATTTTTTCAGCCGAGGATCTTGAAGCACTTTCTGAAGTAGAGATCATTAACCCCAGGTTCCAGCTGGTGAGGCCCAGACAGAGGGGATGTGACACCAATTGTCTCTCTCAGCACCGATGTCCTTGTCTGGCAGATCACTGGGAATGCACAGTCTGGGAGTGCTGGGGGATCCCTGGAGTGCCGAGCTCAAGCACCACCTCTGCTTGGACGTTCTCCCTGTGTTCCTGCTCGTGGTTGTCACCACCACTGAAGAGTGATGCTGGCATTGTCCTGCCCACGGAGAAGAAGGGTGACACTGGGATGGCAGGGGAAGAGCAGAAGTGCAGTGTGTGGACCTGGGAACAGGGACAGCTGGACAGCAGGACAGTGGTCCAACATCTCTCCAGGGCCTGGGCTGCAGGAAATGCTGGCTCTGCTCCAGGATGGGCTCTGGGTGCTCGCCAGAGGGTCCCGGTGGATGTGCTCGCTTCAGGGCTGTTTGCACAGGTGCTGCTTTGAAAAGCAAATGTTGCTGTTTATAAAATACTTTGCATCCATTTCCTGAGGAGCAGCAGAGCTGAGCGAGGTGGCTGAGCCCTGACAGTGCTGATGTTCTGCTGCCAGCAGCTCCCAGTGTCCCAGCGCCACGTCCTTGGCACATCATCCCTGCAAACCCTGCTGTCCCTGATGGGCTGGAGATGGATCCAGATGAAAACAGAGATCAGCAAAACTCTCCCAGGCCCTGCCTTGAAAAACTCTACTGGAGAGAAGGACAGTTTCCCTTTTTAGGTCTGTCTAGGTAGAGACAGCCAGAACAGTTTGGAATCAGCAAGAGGAATCTTCACTTCCTCTGGGTGTGCCTTCCATGAACCCCCCATGAGCTTAGCTTTGGTGTGCACGTGGATTTCAGGCTATTCCCCTAAATATTTAATGGAATCATAGAATTCCAAAATGGTTGGGTTGGAGGGGAAATTAAAGCCCATCTGGTTCAAATCCCCAGAGCAGTGACACCTTCTACTATCCCAGGCTGCCCTAAGCCCGTCCAGCCTGGCCTTGGACACTTCCAAGGATGGGGCAGGCACAGCTTCTCTGGACAACCTGTTCCAAATTTCTGCAGAGGAGAGGAGAGGGGATTGCCCCAGGCTCAGCCTCTGCAGCCCAGGGCCTGGCTCTCCTTGCTGAGCTGGCTCAGGGTCCTTTGTCTCCCCCAGTGTGTCTGGGTTTGATCAGCCCTTCCGTCCTGGAGCTCAGAGACTTTCCCCGATGACAGTCTCGTCAAAACCATTCCATTTCCACACAACTCCTCGGCTTTGACAGCTCCACATTTTCTGACAAAACCCAAACCAAAACAAGGCGCTCTTGGAAATTTCTCAAGCAGCTGCAGGGGAATGCTGATGAGATTGGACATATTTGGGTGAGAAAAGGCATGGGGAACAACCCTCAGCTTTCCTGCTTTGGTTGCCGAGGATTTAATTTCAAAGCATGGACAGAACTGCCTCACCCCGGGTGACACAGAGCCACCATCCATCACCTTCACACCATGTGGGGACCACCTTGGGCACAGAGAATGACAGTGGTGACAATTTAGAGAGGAAAATCAGAGGCTCTGGCCACCAGGGTGTGTGGAAGAGGTTCATTGTGGGAAGAGTGACACGTTTCCAGCATGTTCCCATCCACTCTCCAGTGCCGTCACTTCCCACCCATCATTCTCGCAGTAAATAGCCAATAAATGTCAGTTCTTTGAACCCCTCTTGCTTTGTAATATTTTTTCCTGTTTAACAGCAACATTCTTGCCCAAAATTTGAAGGTAATTCAAGGCTGAGCTATGTTAACTCCATTTTTCCAACAGTCAGAAACCTCTTCTGGTCTTTTCTCAGCAGCTTCTTCACTCCTCCTGCATCCTTGGCCTGGAAAATGAGGTTTCACTCAAAAACCTACAGCCCTACTCTTGTATGAGGGACACGGGTGTTTCTCTGTTTCACAGGTTGCTATGCAAAGAGAAAGAAACAAAAAACTTGATTTTCAGAATGTAATTTTGGTTAAACCCCACTAAGGGTTGTGTTTATAAAACAAACAATCCTGGGCTTATTTGTCTTAAATGAGCCCCAAAAATATTTATCATCTGCCTGTTTACCCAGTCAGCCACTGGGATGAGGAAAGGCAGAACTGGAGGGATGGGAAGGGACCTCCAGCGACAGTAATTGAGTCCAGAGCCTTTCCTGCAGCAGGACTCTGCTCAGAGAACCTCCTTTGGGTGCTCCCATGAATGCTCAGGGCCAGGGCAATAAATTGAATCATGGAATGATTTGGGGTGGTTTGGGTCGGAAGGAACCTTAGAGCCCATCTCATTCTACACCCTGCCATGGGCTGGGACACCTTCCACTATCCCAGATTGCTCAAATCCCTGTCCAGCCTAGCCTGGAACACCTCTAGGGATGGGGCAGCCACAGCTCCACAACCTGGGATTTGTCCAGGGGTTTCAACCTGGCAACCACAGCAGCAGCCCAGATGTGGCTTCTCCATCCAACTTCATCCCCTTCCAACTGGGAGCTGCCCCAGGAGCTCTGTGCTCTTCTCAGCCCCAGCTCTCTGCTTCTATGGCTGATGCCTCTTCAGGCACTCTGCTGACTCCCATATCCCAACCCTGCCATTCCTTGTGGAGCCGTCAGTGCCCGCAGGAAGGGCTGGCACTCAGATGCGGAATTCCTGCATGGAGCTCTTCGGCCTCGCTGGGAGCCCTGCTGCAGGCATGGCACGGGCACAGCATGGCACAGCTCCCATGCAGGGCAGCTGCGGTGGACATAAAGGAATTCACCAAAATTAGTGGATCTGCCACCTCTGGAGGGGTTCAAGTGTGCAGCAATTATCTCCTGAACCACCCGTCCCACCTTCCTCTGGGAATGCCCCGAGGCGCCGCCTCACAGCGAGGGCTAATGAGTGGATTATTGCAGCATTTTAAAACTCAGCTGTTTTGTAAATTGGGATTATCCAGTGAAACCAAGAAGACTTTCAAGAAGAAGCAGCCCTTCACCCCCTCCTCGCTCTCTGCAATCCCTGTAACAGCAGCACGGCCACGGGGAAGGGCTCATTTTTTGAATGCTCCTTCTCAAACACTTCCTTCTCAATCAGCATCAAGCCTCTTCCTCCTGCTCCACTTTTCCAGTGCCAAGGAGCTGCACTTCTCCCTGTCCCCATCTCCCACCGAAAACACAGCAAATCCAGGCAGTTCTGAATTGCCAGAGATCTGGGAGCTTTAAGATTCCTTCCAACCCAAAGAATCCTGTGATTCCATACTTCTGTGTGGGGGCTCCCAGACAGCCCCTCAGCCCCTGGTCCTGGTGTCAGAGCAGTGTGGGACACTCAGGGAGCCACCCCAAAGCCCTGGACAGAACCATCAGGTTTCCAGGCACCAGGCAAAAGCAAGCCATTTGGGAGATGTGGCTGGGAGTCTGCTGGCAGCATCTTCCCAGACCCAAAATATGTTAATGAAATATTTCAGTTTCGATGAACTGGCATTTTCTTTCCAAGCAAATTTCCCCCAGCTTTAGCTGGGAGCAAGTCCAGATCCCACAGTCCTCGCTTCCCCACACTGCTCCAGCCACCAGCAGGGCTTGGCTGAGCCAGGTCCTGCATCCATGGCTGTCACCTGCACCCCTGGCCAGGATGGGATGTGTGACCAACAGATGTGAAGCTGTGGAGTCGAGCTTTGGACAAAAGCCTCTGTCTACTCCCAGAATTACCCCAAATAAATTGCTTTCCCAAGCTCTTTAAACTGGGATATTCTAATAACACATCCAGGGGAGAATTTCACACCCACCAAAGGTATTGGTGGGAGTGATTGCCCCTTACTTCTTCCAGGAATTCCTTTTTTGTAGGATTTTTCCTTTTTTTCTGAGCAGCACAGAGAGTTGTGACCATCTTGTGGGGCTGTGGCACAGGATGACCACCAGCCCAAAGAATCCGATCCCAAATCCAACACAACCTGACCAGTGGGGTGAAACTCATCCCCCTCCCCAGAGCCCTGGCAGAGCAGCACAACAGAGGCGGAAAACTGAGGAGGTTTCTTCGGAAAGCTGTTTCCATTTTCTGGAGCATTGTTCCGTGGGTATGAAGTGGAGCTATTTCCCTGGAGTTTATCCCAGCTGAAACCCAGGAACAGCAGATTTTACCATAACGGGATGTGCCTGCAGACCCTCCCGGCACAGAGCGGCCCCAGCCCAGGAAATCTGGGATTTCCTAAAGGGAATGGATTGTCCTTGTCCAGGATGGTCTCTAATTTGCTTTGTGTATTGAGCTAGGAGTTCCCAGGGGACACTGTGCTCTGAGGGCTCCTCAACTTGCAAAGGTTTATTTTAAGCAAAGATTTAAAGGCCACCAAAATTATTCAGCATTTTTCCGGCTGGGTGTGATGCCAGCCCTGGTCCCGGCCGGCACATTCTCTCCTGATTTTCCAAAGCCTTGTGCCTCCACGGGTGACACTGTCTACAGGTCCTTGAAAATGTCACAGTTCTGGCGTCTCTCATTTGCTTCTTTTCCTTCTTCCAGCAGCCTCCCAGTGAGGAGGAGGGAAAACCCCTCAGGTTGCCCCTGAAAACCCCTCCTTGATGTGTCCGTCCTCCCATTAGCTCGGTCCCCCCCCACCATGCCACTGGGAGCAGGGTCGCCTTTGGCTCCCTTTCATCCCCTCTGTGACATTCAGGCGCTGCCGTGAGGGGCAGGCAGGATTTCCATTTGGAAGGATTTCCATTCTGAAGGATGCCGCCGAGCCCCCGGGGGCCTGCCATTAAAAAGAAGACAAGAGGAGAAAAAGGCGAGCCGAGCCTTCCTGGCTCTTTCTTTTTCCTTTTTCCCCCCAGTCAGAAGTCCCTAATTGGTCTGAACTCTGTGGGTGCCACAGGGGCCCTCCTGGACCACCGACCCCAAACAAGACCCCGGCTCATCGGCCGTAGAAGGAGAGGCTGGAGCTGCTCATCTTCCCTCCCTGCTCCCACCAGAAACGCTGACTCCTGCAAAGCTGTGACAGAAAAATGTGGAATAAATAATTGCAAAGATCTGAAAAATGTTATTTTTGTGGTGGGGAATATATTTGGGGAAAGGGTGAAAAATAAATAAGAGGGAAAGGTTTTGAACTGATGAAGAAAACAGGGTCTCATCAGAGCGTCCCAGAGAGACCCCATTTGCCATTAATGGGGAAAGCAAATTGGAGGCTAATTGCTGGATTTGGAGAGGGGGTTTGCAACACAGGGAACAGGATCTGGGTTACGATTGCTGTGTTCTGGGCACAAGTGAGACTGAAGGGAAGCTGCTTTAGCCATCAGGTGTCCGGGGTTGGCAGCGATGGGGATTTTGGGATGTGGCAGTGGGTGGGACAGGGCAGTTTCTCCTCCCTCCTCTGGAGAGGGACCACGTCCCACAGTGGCAGCTGTGACCTCACTCCATGCTAGGCTGGAGCACCTGATGGTCCTGCAGCTTCACCCAGCACCTCCAGCTCCTCATTCCAGTTCTCCCAGCACTGTTTCCTGCCCTTTCTGAGGTGTTGGGATGCTCATGGACTCTTCTCACCCAAAGTTGATCGAGACTTCACCACTGGAGATGCCCTGGCCTGCTGGGAGGGCCAGTGGTGGAATCGTCTTCCCTGCCATTGCCTTGTGGGAGGCATCTCCGTGGGAATGGTGATGGAGAAGAGAGGGGACAGTGGGACACAGAGACACGGGGCTGTGGGAGCAGCACAATTCAAAGAGGGGGTGCAACAGCTCTTTCCTGCTCTTCCTGCTTGCAGGCAGAGAGAGAAATAAAGAACAGAGAGAAGGAAATAAAAGATGAAGGACAGAAAGGGAAGAAGATAGGAAAGATGTTTTCCACTGAGTTATTTTTCGGAGGCTCTGGGGTGTCTCAAAGAGAACCAGCCCATGGCATGCAGACCCTGGAACCCAGTGGCTCTTGGGGGCTGTTGTTTGAGTGCAGATGGTCCCCAACTCTTGGTGGGGTTGGATCATCATGATGGGGAAAGAATTCCAGAGGCTGCACTTACCCACTGCCCAAACCAGGACACCCCATGTGTTCCAGCTGGGAGTGATGAGCAAATTCCAAGGCTCCTGAAAGCCAGCCCCAGCTGAGCACTGCCCAGGAGTTGTCCTGAAGGCTCCCTCCACCAGCCCACCCAGATTTCATTCCCAACAAGCAATTCCCACCCCCAACCCAGCCACCAGGAGCACTGGGATGAGGCACAAGTGGTGCTGGAGCTGAACACCCCCACAGGCAGCCAGGAAAAGGAGCAGTGTCACCCTCGGAGGCTGGCACCGCGCTGTGTTTCATAGTAACGAGGAAATATTTTATGCATCAAAAATAATATTTTGGCAAGATCCTTCCCAGGCACTTGTAAGTGCTTATCACGGTGCAGGAGCCTGTATGCTCCAGGCCCTTGGACTCAGATGCTCTTTGTTCTTGTACAACCTGATGTAGGTGCTGCTGCAGAGAGAAAAATAAACACTAAAATCGGAATAAACACCCCGTTGTCTGCTGCCCCCACCAACTGTGTCTGTTCCTAAAATAATTGCGTCTGTGGTAAACGCTGACTAATTAATGTGCACATATTTAGAAGAGGATTAACATCAATAATAATCAATGCAGATCTATTATGGCTAATTACGGATGTGGATCTATTGCATAGCTCCTAATCTTCTATAAATATGGTTTTTATAATCACTTTGTTAGCAGGTATCTAAAGCAATGCAAAG
Source organism: Peucedramus taeniatus (assembly GCA_013400575.1). Classification (NCBI taxonomy): domain Eukaryota; kingdom Metazoa; phylum Chordata; class Aves; order Passeriformes; family Fringillidae; genus Peucedramus; species Peucedramus taeniatus. The sequence continues at coordinate 900,726 of WBNO01023171.1, forward strand.
AATTTGCAATACAAGTTAGAGCCTGGCTCTGTTCCAGCTCAGGTAATTACACCCTGGCTCGGTCTATCCCTCTGCAGCTCCTCCTGGGAATATATTTATTTTTAACTTCTTACCCAGAAATTTCTCATGTCACTGAGGGCCGTGTGCTGTGTGACACCACAAAGGGTGCAGAGCACAGGGGGGATGTGGGATCTCTCTGGGTGAACCTCAGAACACTCTGGGGATGCTTAGTCCATTACAACTTGGGATTAGGTTGTTATTAGTCCCTACAGAACATCAGGAGCAGCTCTTTAGTCCAGGGAAAGAGGCTGTTAAATACCAAGGAGGATCTGAGAGCTCTGTTGGATGAAACCCTCTGCTCTGTGTGTCTGGGCTCCTCACCCCTCCACAGCCACTGCTCTGCTTGGGGGCTGCTGCTCAAATCCTGCTGATGCTGCAGCTCACATGGGGCTGATCCATCCCAGCACCCCAGCAGGGCTTGGTGCACACCGATCCCAAGGAGCCCCCAGGTCTGGGGGATGCTCATGGCCATGGAGCTGCAGGAAGGGGCAGTGGGAGCTCTGCAGAGCCTGGTGGAATGCGGGGACTGGGCTGGAGGAGTAAGACCACGATCCAGCAGCAAACCTGGGAGCTGGGTGAGCAGTGGTTCCCTGCACCTCTGCCCAGGCTGCTGAGCTGCTCCTGGAGTTTGGAAGCACCAGACTCTGTGGGTTTCTTTTTTTTTTTCCCTTTTTTTTTTCTGAGAAGTGACCTTGGGAAAAGTGAGCTGGGGTGGGAGCTGTCACACTGTCAGTGGGAAAGAGGTGACAGCTGCACAAACCTCGGGCTGTCCGGGAGGCTCAGGAAGCAAAAAACAACATCCATGTTTCACCACAGCCCCAATTACAGTGGGGTTAAGTTTGGCACTTCAGCAGTCAAAACATCTTTCCAAAGTCTCCTCAGGCTCGAATCCCCCTCCAAGAGCCATGGGAAGGAGAACTCGTAACCCAATCTGCTGCCCCAGATTATGCAGTGTCCAACCGTTTAATTGAGATTAATCACTTCTTCCCCCATGCCCAGAAATACCTTTCATGTCTGGAACACTCTTCCCAGTCCTGAACCACTTGAACTTTGAGACTTGTGGGCGATGGAGATGGAGGGGGAGAGGGCAGGATAGGGTCCATCAGCCAGGCAGCACTTCCTGAGGGTCCCATGCTGGTCTAGAGGGTGAGACACCACTCAGGAACCTCGAGGGAGCAGCTTCTCTGCCTCCCTCCCACCACGTCGTGCCTCATCCCCCAGAGGTCTGTGGTGTGACACTGATCAAGGATTGGATCATTGGCAACCCCAGCCCATGTGACCTTCTCAGGTGCTGTGGTAGCACCAAGACAGGTGGCAAGGGTGACCTGAAATCTGGCAGTGTTTTATTTAAACCTAAACCTGCACTTGATGATCTTAAAGGTCTTTTCCAACCTAAACTTTTCCATGGTTCTCTGAACCATCCCTGCCTGCTCCCACACAGGAGACAGCACAATTCCAGCAGGCAGCTCTGGGGAGGTGAGGAACACTCTCAGCTGCCAGGGGGGATAATTCTCCTTCCTTCAGCAGTGGGAGTGAAGCAGATGTGGGGTTTTTTGTAATTCTCCAGGATTTGGTAATGCTTGGTAACGTGCAATAGCCTGAAGCACTGCGGTGGTTTCCCAGCCTGGAAGAGGTGGGAATCTCCCTGCAGTCATCATAAGGGAAGTATGTGTGACCTTGCTTATTTGTTCCTTCGTGGGGCTGGAAGGAAAGATGCTCACCCCAGGCAGTCTGGGTTGGGATCAGGAACATCCCAACCACACAGATATGTCACTGCAGGGACACAGGGCATGTCCCAGGACATGGGGCTGGGAAAAGCAGCTTTGTCAGAGTGGGATGGTGAGGGCTCCTGCTCCAGGAGGTTCTGAGATTGCTGGGAGGCTCAGCAGGCCGTGCTGCTGGCACAGCCATGCGTGCAAGCTTTGCTTTTCCATTTTAACCTAAAGACCTGAAAAGATTGGGTTCCAGCTGACAAGTCATAAAAGCTGTCGTGTCCTGTATCACAGCAAACATCTGCCAGTGGCATGGCTCCCAGCGGGATCAGCGCTCCGACACGAGTTCCAGGGCTTTTTGAGGGCTTGCTGGAAGACAGTCGAGGGAGGAAGAGGAGCAGCAGTGCCCCCGAGGTCCTCTTGGCCACCCGCAGAGGAATTGCAGCTTGGGCTGGAGCTGGGGCAGGCCCAGCGAGACTCTGCAAAGGTCAGCAGCATTCCAGCTGCGGGACACCCGCTCCGGGTAACTGGAGAAGGAGCTGGATAAGCTGCTGCTGCAGGACACAGTTTAAGGCAGCTCGTCCCTGCCGTAGGGGGGCTGCTGTGTTTATAGGTTCTGCTCCCAGGACGGGATAGGTTTGCACTTTACCAGAGCTCACCCGGAGCCTCAGAGCCCCCTCTTGGCACCAGCAGCGCTCGGGATCGTGGGCCTTAGGGCTGAGTGTGTGAGGGTTTATGGCAGCAGAGCCCCACAGACTGCAGGGGATGGGAGGGAAGGATGGGGGGAAGGAGGTGCGCAGACCTGAGCCCTTCCACTGCCTAAAGCAACCCCGACAAAGGGAACTGACTCCCACCCCTCTGCCAGACCTTGCTGCCCTCCCCGGCTGCCCTGTGTGGCCATCTCAGGGGGTGCAGGACAGTCACGGGGCTGGAGCACAGGAAAAGTGGCTAGGAAGGGAGGGTTGGAGACCAGGCTGCATCCCAGAGGTGGCACAGTGTCCCTGTCCTGCCCCCAGAGAGCACAGCCATGGGACTGGACAGAGCATTGCACAGACCCCAGAGCTCTCCAGCCATCCCAGTTCCCCATGCAGTTCAGGCAGCAGCTGCCATGGAGGAAAAGCCCCAGTGCCAGTGAGGGAAAGCCAAAGCAGAGCCGTGTGTGGCAACTGAGAAGGAAATGAGTGTAGACCCTGCAGGACTCACTAATGGCCTCCACCGTGTGCCTCTGCCTCGTACGAGGCCTTCACTGTGCGAGTTTGGACACATCCCATTTCCCACAGACCCTCATTATCCTACTCGTGTTCACCACAGTTCTCCATAAATATTTTATGAGCATCCTCTTTGCAAGGCTTTCGTTTGGATTTGCCCTGTGAAAGCGTCTGCCTGGCAAGGAGAAGAGAGGGGAAATGAATAACAAGAATGATCACGGAGAAGGGTGGGGGGGTGGAGGGGATGGAGGGGAGAAGGAGCCTCTCTCTCTCTCTCTCTGTCTCTCTCTCCTCGATAACTGGGTTGTCTCATCTCTGCTCTTGTGTGATAACAGCAGAGCAGCTGCGTCCCTGAGCCGGGATGCTTCGGAGCGCTGCTCTCGGGAGCGGTGCCCAGCTGCCTCTGCCACCACCCAGGGGGACAGAGCCCAGCTGTGCCATGTCCTCCCAGGGCTGGGGAGAGGGAGAGCGAGGAGAGGAGACAGCCCCAGCATGAGGAGACACAGCCACCTGCTGTGCCCTGCTTGGCTGAGGCCCTGGCATGTGGGAATGTTTTAACACATCCAATCCTGCCCACACCAGGCAGAGCAGGAGCCCTGGTCCAGCGGGGCACAGGTGTGGGGGGCACAGGTGTGTTCCAACAGGGCACCTCCAGCACAGCATCCAAACCCAGCATCCACACACAGCATTCCCTGCACACAGAATTCCACACGCAGCATCATCCAACACAGAATTCCACACAGAGCATTCCCTGCACACAGAATTCCACACACAGCATCATCCAACACAGAATTCCACACACAGCATTCCCTGCTCACAGAATTCCCTTCCCACACAACATCCACATACAGCATTCCTTGCTCACAGAATTCCCTGCACACAACATACACACAGAGCATTCCCTGCACACAGAATTTCACACGCAGCATCCACATGCAGCATTCCCTGCACAGCATCCCCCACTCCCTACACACACAGCTTCCCAGGGCCACTGTGCAGGTGTGGACGTGTGTCACCAATTCCATCTTGTCCCCTTGGCTCAGACACATTGGCCATGGCCCCGTTTACCTTTGGGATCTGCCCTCCCTCTCCTCCTGCCCCTGGGTGCTGCAGCCCCGGCCATGGGGTTTCTCTCCTCTGCTTTCCAAGGCAGAGTCTGAGCCCATTCCAGCCCACCTCCACCCAGGAGAGCCTCCTGCCTATCCTTCTGCTTCACAAGTGAGCTGAGGCTGGCTGGGAAGCAAGAATTCCATTTAGGGAAAAAACCCCAACAAACCCTGAGGTTTGGAAATTGGTTTTCATCATCATTTTGAAGGGGGAATGAAGTGCTGATGACACCAAGGCAGGAAGGGAGCCACTGGCACTGCTCTCCCTCTTTGTGACCATGGCCCTGCAACCCTGCATTTCTGTGGATGAAGGACCTGGGGCAGAGATCAAACCATTCCTGGGCTCTCTCCAGAGAGTTCCATTTATGGACCTCATAAATCTTCTCAGCTGTCCAATGGGATAACCCTCCCATCCTGCTGGAGGAGCTGCACTGCAAATTCCTCACCAGCCAAAGCTTTTCTCAGAAAGGGCCTGAGCTGGGCTGAGTTGGGTGAGCAAGGGGTGACAGGGGGCTGGTGCTGCCCCAGGAGCCACAGCCCCAAGCCCAGGGGGTGGGATTTGAAAGTCTCTTGGACCCCTCTGGAATTGGAGAATATCTCCAGTAAAGGAGATAAGGCAATAAGGATGTTCCAGAAAATCACCCATACCTAGGACACAGCAAATCCTACCTCCCTCCCCAGCCCTGTAGCCCACATAGCCTCAGAGGTTTGTCAGGGGAGGTTTCAACCCCACATTTTCCTTCAGAAGATGCTTTTCAAAATGTGTATTTATGAATGAGGAGCTGGGCTTCCACCCTTCCCTCTGCACAACGGCAGCTCTTGCTGCTGGGGTTTTCCTGCTGAGGTACATTCCTAAATAAATAAATGAAGCAGTTAAATAATTTCCTGTCTAATTGGTAAGAGGATGAAATAAGTGACCTAATCAGCCTTTTCTGTCTCTCGTTTCTGCCTAACTCTGACCTTACTGGGCCCAGCTTGGCAGTACAGGGAGCCCAGTGTGTGTGGTTGGGTTGGCCACATTTTCCCTGGAGCAGACATGGGAAGCATCAGACTCGTGGGCTCTGAGCTTTCCTCGGCTCATTTCAATCCCATCAACCCTTACCTGGAGCTGCAGAGGCCATAAAGCTTCTCTGTGCATCCCAGTTCTCCGTGTGCAGCTGTTGGGAAGGAGGCCAGCCAGAATGTTTGTTGAGATGCTCCCATAAAGCTAAAAAAGCCTGGAATTACCCCAAACCAGGCTGCTCTCCTGTTCCCCAGTGCAGCCAATGCCTGTTGCAGGGTGAGTTGTCGGTGTCCAGCCCTGGATGGTGCAAGGAATCTGCTCCAGGATTTGTTACTGAGGGGGAGGAGAAGCCAGGAATGCTCCTCTCAGGACTGGGCTGGGTCCCAGCATGCAGGAGCACCACCAGAACTAGGTCCTCTGTCCCTGGTAAGAGGAATTTGGTGTTTCCTAAGTGGCTCTGCTGCAATGAACCATCCCAGCTCCCCATGCCACCCCCAAGGAGCTGCAGGGCTGCACACTTTGAAAGTTCAGCTGATCTCCCAGGGCCAGAGCAAGATGGTCCCATCTCTTCCCAGAGAGAAGTTTCTCACTCCTCTGCCTCTCTCTGTTGGATTATTTGGATTATTTCCCTGAAATTTATCATCTGTTTTCCTTTCCTCAATTCCACCTTCCTAACTCCACATTCCTCTACCTTTCTAAATCATTCCCCTCCCTTCTGCCTGCTGACACCTTTAAACCAGCTGAAGGTCAATGGTTTGACACCTCTCCCCTGCTTTTCTGCCTCTTCCACCCCAACACCAGCAGGTTCCACTCCACAGACTGTCCCCATGGGGTGTCCCCCACTATAAAGCTGATTTTCCCTCCTGGTTCCATGACCCAGCTCCCAGGAGACAGCCATGAACAGGAAAGCCTTGGAGTGAACTGCTCAGCTGCCTGCAGTGGAGGTTTCCCAGTTTTCCAGCAGCCGTGCTGACATGTACAGCTGAGAACATCTGCCACCCCACCCAGATGGGCATCCTCTTCCTCTTCCTTCTCTTCCTCCTCTTTCTCTGCAGCCCTCCGCAAGCTCTTCCCTGGGCTCTGCTCTCCCCCTGCCTGTCCTGTTTCCCTCGTGCCCACATCTCCATCCCTCGGTGTCTGGGGTGTGTCCCCAACTCCTCGCTGAGCAGGGACAGCTCTTGCTCCGGGGAAAGTCAGGCAGGGAGAGCTCAGTGCTCCACCTCCGCTGCACCTTCCAGCCCCCCATCCCCCGAAATTTGTCACTCTAATCCCGTTTGGACACCGCTAACTCCGGCATCCTCCCCCTCCGCCTTCCCTCTCCGGTGCCTCGCGGTGACTCCCGCAGACGCTGCCTTATCTACAGCCCATTTGTTATTCCCATTCCTATTCATCCCGCGTTCCCGGGCTGCTTGTGCCGCGGGAGACAGGAAAACAAAGTCAGCTCTGGCCTCGGGGGACCCCTCGCTCGGAGAGGAGAGGCACACGGCAGAGGGATGCGGGGATTCGGAGCAGCTTTCCCGTGCCTCCGCGGCCACCTCATCTCCCATGACTGTCACGGAGGGAACAGGAGTGAGAGCGAGGGGATGCACAGGAGAACGTCTGCGAACCCCCGCCAGCTGCCCTGGGCCCTGCCCCGGCTGTTGTGACACCGGGAGCGGTGACACGGTGACACCGTCCCGCGGTGGCACTGCCGAGCTGGAGGAGCCGTGCTCGGGAGCCGACATCTCCACCCAAGATGGATTTCAGAGCAGGGACCATTCATCACCCATTATTCCTGTATTTATTTGGGGTTGGTCTTGTTGTTGCTTTTGACAACTCGCTCTGTGCTGGGGAGGGAGGAGGGACCATCCATCACCTCTCCAGATCCATCCCTGCATCCATCCCTCAACGGACACTCCAAAGAGGGGGGCAAAGCTGAGCAGCCAGGACATGTGGGATGAAATCCCAGATTATCTTGACTCAGAAGGGACCCACAGAAGGGAGTTTCTCTGAGCCCAGCTCCTGGCCCTGCACAGGACACTCCAACAATCCCACCCTGTGATCCTGCCCAGAGCAGAGGCTGCCTCCCATGAGCACTTCCATCCCTCTTCATCTTCTCTCCAAGGGCTGATGCCTTAGGGCTGCTTTTAGTCTTCTCCTTAATAGGAGAAATTTAAGGCTAAGGATGGCTGCAAACTGGAAAACAAATTCCCCAAAAGTAGGGCAGGCCACAGAGCTGAGCCGAGCCCATCGCATTGTCTTTTCCTGGAGAAGTTCACATTTTTTCAGTGAAAAACAAAATTAAAGCAAACAAGTTGTGTTTGTTGGGATTTTGTTCTGGCTGTTGTGTGCCCTGTGCCTCTGTGCATGCGTGGAATCTCTTTCTCCAGCTCTTTTCCCAAGGGGAGCCAAAGTAGGGAAATAAAAACCTAAAGTGTTTTTTTTATCATTGCTGCTCAGAAACTAAACAATTTCAGCTATGCAGGATCCTCACAGAGGAAGGTAATTGAGATCACAGAGGCTTTTTTCCCACACAGGCATTTCCATGAGGAGGGTTTGATCCACCAGTTTAAAGTGCTTTATTCTTAAATATGTTTTTTCTACATGGCAAAAGAGTTTTCCCCAAATCAGTGTTTTGCCCCAGACTCTCCTGTTCAAGCTGTCCCCAAGGCCAGGGATGTGCTAACCCAGGTGGCTCGGGCTCCTGACAACCCCACTCTCAGGAATGATGTCACTAATTAAGGTGGAATTATGTGTCTGGTGACCCAGCTGAGGAGGAGGAGAAAGAGAGAGAGCTTGGCCTAAAAATGTGTAAATAAAGGACAACTGGTTTGTGAGACCCAGGCAGGGAATGGTTTGATCAGCCCCTAATGAACAAATGGCTCAAAGCACAGATCCCAGAGACACCAGTGACCAGTCCCAGTGACCAGCCCAGCCCCTCAGGGCCACCATGGCACTGGTGGCACCACAAAAGGCCTGAGAGCTTCCACAGATGCTGATGGGACAGCCAAAACCCACCTTGTGGGACCTTGTGAGTGCTTACCCCTTCTCCTCTCCCTCCATCCTCCCTCCTGCAGTCAGGATGAAGATGGATCTGTGTGGATTCATCCATCCATCCACCCAGGGCTTGCTTCACCTCACCTCTCCGAGGATATCCTGCCAGGCAGGACCAGAACTGATCTCCTCATGGCAGCAGGGCCCCAATCTCCCCACACCCTGATCCCAACACTTTTTGTGAGTCTCCTGCTTTTCCCCCAGCCCAGAGCCGCAGCCCCGGGATGCAGGGAGAGATAAGGCCCTGCTCATGTTACCTGATGCTGCCTTCCTGCCACCTGATAGCATTAATTATGACTTATTCTAATATGAAAGGACCCCTTCAGAAGGTTTCCCCCTGCTCTGCCTCCATCCCCGTGCCCACCACGGGACCCCCCACACCCCTCCCGCCTCCCCTTCCCGAGCCCACGGGACTTCCCAGTTTTCAGCAACACGAGATACAGGAGGCTCTTTGAAAACGCTGCACGCTGGCAGCTTTCCCACCTCAGTTTCAAATCTCACTGGATAATATTCTCCATATTCCTTTATGGAAACCAGAAATTCTGGCTTTGCCGTGTCTCGGCGTGGCCGCGCTCGCCGCGGCTGCGAGGAGCTGGGGGACAGAAGTGGTGGCAGCAGTGGCAGCGGTGGCAGCAGTGACAGCACACTCAGCCCTTGCCACTTAGCCATCGAATTAGGCCACAGAAGGCAGAGCTGGAGGAAACTCCTCTGCCAAACATGTTGCTCACCCAAAAGTGCAGCCGCAGGTCAACCGCGACACCGACACAACAGGAATGATCTTGTACCCCCCAAAAAAGGAAAAAATCCAATCAAACCCAAGCTGAACCAGTTTGTCCTGCTGGCTTTGAAGGAAAGCTTCTTGAAGTTGTGTGATTTGGGCTGAAATGATGTTTTCAGGAGAAATTTGCCTGTGTTTAACTCAAGCCCACTTAAGAAGCTTAAAAAGGAAAGGCTTGGAGCGCACATGGAATGTTTGCTCGATGATTGAACCAAACGTTTGGGTTGACTTGAGGCAGGTTTTGGACAGGGGATTTTTTCAGTTTGTTTTTCATTTTACTGCATGCAAGTTTGGGCTTTGTCAGTGTCTCCCAAGTTTCCTGTAACCCCTGTGAAAGATGGGCTGCCAAGGGCTGGGAGAGCCCCATGTCCCAGTGCAGGGATGGTTATTGAATTCCTACAGCCCCCAGAATGGCCAAGGGTCTGCAAATAACCCAATGTGCTCTCCAGCTGCCAGGAATTCCCAGCATAGGCTGTATGGGATTATCCAGAATGGGAAGGGCTCTGCTGGGGAACAAGGGAACACTCCAGGGTCTCCAGTTCTGGGGTCCCTGTGGAGAGGATTGCTTGGAAAACCTCCCTTGTAAATGTGGTGAAAACAGGTTTTCTCCCAGGATATCAGTGAGGGAAAAACACAAATCTGCTCTAATCTGGTGCTGAAGGCATGGGAGGGTGACACATCCTGTGTGGTGACAGGGGGACATTTGTATTTCCATACAATTTATAAATGAGCCAGGCATGGGGATAACTGGGTGGGATGCTCTCAGGAACAGGGGCAGGCATGGGCAGGAGCAGGTAACAGAGCCATTCTGAGGTAAAAAGTCCCATGGGATGGAAATGGAGCTGAGCACAGGGGCAGCAAGAGCTAAAAATGAACATTTTCAAGCCCCAAAACGTGAACTCATCCCCCGGGATAAGGCCGGTGCCACTCCAAGGACAGGGACTGGTGGAAGGAAAGGAACAGCACAGCAAAGGACAAGAACAAACCCTAAAGGGGGGCTTCTTTGCCCTAAAACACCCTCAAAACCCTTAAAACCTTCATGGCTTGAGTCTGACTGTGCAGAAGCTGCTTTGAGCAGCCAAGTGACAGCAGGGACAGGAAGGATCCTGCCTGAGGGCAGAATGGGGGACCAGCCTGGGAAGGTGGGAACACCCATCCAACAGGTGCTGGGAAGGGAATGTCAGCTCAGCTGAACGGGAATGTTCCCTCCCAGCCTCTGAAGGGGAACTGCCAGGCCTTCCAATGCTCTTAATCCACAGCACGTTGAGGAGCTAAATATATTCCCAGCCTGATGCAGCAGGGCCTTGCTCATCTGCCCTTCAACACTTGGACACACAGGACTGGCTCTCTCCATGTCCCAGCACAGGGTTAACAGCAGAACCAGCAGGGTGAGGGGCTCCTACCACCAGAATTCCCAGCTCTGGCAGGGGTGGCTCTGGCTGCTCCCGAGGATGTGCACCAGCAATTGAAACAGAACTGCACTTGTCAGAGGGAATGAGCCCTGGGCTTCCAACTGGCCTGACCTTGCCCCGTGCTGGACTGGGGAACAAATTGCATTTGTTAATTTGCAAAACAATTCTGCCAGTCATTACTGTGACTCAGGTCCTAATCCCGGGATGTTTTCATGGAATCACAGATTGGTTTGGGTTGGAAAGGACCTCAGAGCCCATCCAGTGCCACCCTCACCTTCCACTATCCCAGGCTGCTCCAAGTCCCATCCAACCTGGCCTTGAACACTCCCAGGGGTGGGGAGTCCACAACCTCTCCAATTTTCCTTGTGGATCTCAAATCCCCATCCCAGCTCCTGTCTCCTGGGATCAGGGTTGTTTGGGGAACAGTGCCTCCCTTGAGCTGGGCCTGTGCAGTCAGTGATGGGACAGCATTCCTGTCCCTGTGCCTGGAGAAGCCCAGGATGCCCCTCAGCCAGGAGTGAGTGTGCAGCACACCCCTCCCAGCAGAGCCAGGCACAGGCAGCTGCCTCAAACTCACACCCCAAAAGATGACTGACTTAATCCAGCAAAAGAAATGTTCCCCGGGGATTCTGGGCAAAGGCTGGGTGAGGTGGAGATTCCCCATTCAGCCTTTGCTTTGGGAGAAGAGCCCGGCCAGCCCTGCTCCCACATCCCAGGGGAAACAGGAGCCGGGGAAGGGGGAGCCAAGGTGCTGCCTCGTGCTCGGCCACCCGTAGCCAGCGAGTCCCATCTCCCAATCCCTGTGCCTGCATTAGCATTCCCCAAATCCTTTTAACGCGCTGATCTGATAAGGGATCTGCCTGTATTGGATTTTTTTTCCCGGTGACACATAACCCAGCTGGCTGGGTGGCGGCTCGGGGAGGAATCAAACGGTCAGGAACAAATGAGTAAATCAAGTTACCATTTTACATCTCTTTAAGTTGTTTCCCTCTAAGAGCTCCCCAGATTTTATCTCAGGCAGCTTAATTGGAACAGGAGAGCCGGGGCTCCTCGGAGCGCCGGGCTTTCCAAGGGAAGGGCAGCCCCCACCAGGTAGGAGGGAGCTTTGCTCGGGAAAGCGCAAGGGAAGGGGAGAGGCAGGGATAATTTATCCAGTCTTGTGGGATGTACAGTAAACGGCCAGGAGTCCCCGTGAGCAGCCCCTTCCCAGCGGAGCTGAGCTCTGCCTCTTGGGGATCCCCCAGCACCACCGGCCTGGCACCCTCACCTTCCCCAGCTCATCCCGGGCATCCCACAGTGCCCTCCCTGCCAGCATTTGCTGGAGGCTTTTGTCTCTAGAGAGGCACAGGGCGACTTCCCCAGGTTTCACCTTACCTGCTTCGATCTCCCCCTTCACTGTTCCCTGGCACCAGCTGTCTCCAGCCCCCAGAGCTGGAACTCCTGGGAATTTGTGCCTTGGGACTAGGAGTTGCTCATCCAGGTGAGAACCGAGGGATTGCTGTCACTCCCTGAGCCCCTGGGGGCACGAGGCCCCTCAGGAGCCTTGTCCTGGGCTGTAACCTTGGATGGAGCCCGCAGCAGCTCCCTGTGCACATTCCCAACACCCCAGGATGTCACATCACCCTGAGTGTGCAGACACACCCCATGGTGTGTCTCCCATTCTAGGCTGCCCCAGACTGGGAGAACTGGGCAGCTGCTGCTGGGCTTTGCTGTTTTCTGGTCCTGAAGTGTTTCCGTACAGAAATTTGCCCAGATTTCCCTAACCTAAGAGATAATAACCTGAGGAATTCCTAGTCAGGCTTCATTGGCCATGGCATTTCACTGCTCTTTCACAAATCCCTGATGTCTTCCTAGCCCAAAACACAGCATAAACAGAAAACAAATCAATCCACATAACAACAGCATGATCAGCTTTTGTCTGGCCCGGAAGAGAGGAGAGAGAAGGGAAGAGAGGAGAGATGGAGTGATAGGGAGAGAAGGAGAGAAAGTGCAGGGCTGAGGAGGGGCAGCATTTATGGACTCATTGGAAACCATCAATCACTGTTAGTGCAAGAGGCTGTTTAGAGCTGGTGAGTATTAAATTCCAGCAGAATTTGATGAATAACAGGAGGAAAAACATTCCTGTTGCAGAAGAATAAAAACAAGAGTTCCCTCTTCACCCTGTGCCAAACATCCTCAACCTGAGGGAAAGTCCTGGGAAAGGTTGTTCCTGAGCAAGGGGATGTGGAGCAGCCTCATTGGGAACTCCAGAGGGGCTGCAGGGCTGAAAGGGATCTGAACAGGAACATGCAGGACCTCGCTTTCCCAACCCAAACCTCCAGCTGGGGTGGAATGGATAGGGAGTGGCTCATTTTGCCTTAATGATCAGCCAGCCCCTGCTAATTATTAGCAACTGGAGTGAGTCTGCTCAGATAAAATCAGGCTCCTGACTCCCCAAGCCCTGCACCCTTTGGGGCTTAGAGGGGCTCCTGCTGCCCAGGGGCCTCCTGCTGCAGACCCTGTCATTCCCATGTCTGCGACACACTCAGGGCTGCCCTCCTGTCTCTAAAGATCCAGACCCCAAAAGCACAGACCCTGGTGATGGAGATTGGCATTTGTTGCTTCCCCACATCGTTCTCCAAAGCAGTCAGCAGCAGCATCTCTTCTTAATTAGACAGGCTGGTAATGAGAGCCGAGGGCCCCAGAGGCTTGTCTGACATCACCAGGTATTGCTGTCAAGCAGACACAGAAAAATGCACTGAGATTCAGCCAGAACATCCCCAGAATCAGGGAGTTTGTCCTAAAAATGCAGGGGCTGATGCTTTGTCTTTGTTGTGTCTCAGTGCTGGGGAGGAGGGAGGGGAGCAGATTTGAACCCAAGCAGATTTGGAAAACATCAAACAATGGCACAGGGGGCACTTGGGCTTCTGATGAAGAATTAATTTGCCATCAGCATAAATGTGAAAGGCTGGTACAGCTCAGGTGACCTTTTCCCAGAGCTGTGTGGGCTGTCACAGTGACAAATGGGACACCTGGGCGCTGGCACAAAGGGGTAGCACTCCAAGGTCACCTCAGTTTGCTAAACAAGGGGTGGCTGCACTATGGGGCCAGAGCCTGGACCCCCACGCTGCTGTGGGAGGTGGGACTGAGGCATTCCCCCTCTGGCCACATCCCAGAGGATGGGCAGTGGCTGTGCACGGTTCCAGCTGGGCACAGACCCCAACGTGGCCATGGCAACGTGAGCGTGGCCACATTTCCATGATCATGTTCATGGAAACGTGAGCATGATCATGGTTACTCACCACTGAGCACCAGGCTCTGACCCAGCCCCCTCCTGCCCCCAGAGGTGCCAACGCTGCTGCAGGAACGGGATGACACAGAATGTCTCCTGAAGGCACCGTGCCACGGAGGGCGGGCACAGAATTCCCAGCACCTGGCACGGCACCCACTGAGAGCCTGGAGCGATGGTGGCACAGCTGGGAGTGGGGTCCCCGCAGGGCCCTGGCCCTGTGTCCCCTGGGTTCTGTCCCTGCCATGTGGCAGCAGCCCAAGGACCGCTCTGATGGGAGAATGACTCACAGGGACTCTGCTGCGGGTGTGTTTCCTATTAGGGCCGTTCAAGTCTCCACAATTAGGAATGCAGCTCAACCAGAGTGTGAATCCCTAATAGGAAACAGTCCCCAGATGCACATGAGGGCCCCGAGGAAGATGCCAGCCCTGGAAAGGGCTTGGGGGCGAGAGCCGCCGGGATGGCTCCCACATGAGGCGGCATCAAAGGCAAGGCTGCAGTCCCGGGGTCTCCGTGGCCACTTCTGCCAACTTTGATCAGGGTTTGTCGTCTGACTCCCAAACAGTTTTTTCACACTTGTTTCCCAAGTGTGAAGAGCCCGAAGCCATGTTGGAAACTCTGAGACAATTTCGGATTCCTTTGCAACAAAGCCAAGGCCAGGACAATGGGACTTTGATGTTATTGACATATTGGTTCAGAGTTTCCTTGTTTCCATTTCCCAGCATTAGGCCGGAGCAGAGGGCTGCTGCCTTGCTCTGTTTAATTAGGTAATGTTTGTACAGTGCTCGGAGAATATAAAGTGCTCAGCAAGTGGAAAGCGTTATCCTTATTACTATGCCTTCCATATCCACTGGCTGCGCTTGGTGGAGCTGCAAAAGCTTTGAAAGGAAAAATAAAATAAGGTCAAGTTTATTTTATTTAAATGTAAAATAAAATTGTAGTGCTGAGCAGAAGTAATGGACTGGCAGAGGCGTGGAGGGAAGAGTTCTGTGTGCCTCTGGAGCACGGACAGTGTAGACTTTGCCAAGCTGAGTCTCCTTGATGTTGTCCCAAGCTGTCCTGTCACTGTGTGTGTCTGGTGTGGCCTGGACAAGCCCTTCCCAGAGGCAGCAGAAGCCAGGGCAGCTCCAGCCTCCCTGCTGGAACTGCCACCAACAGAGCTCCTGGTGCCCATCATGCTTTCATCAGGTGGAGATGGGACAGCTGGGCCGAGCAGGGCCACCACAGCCCTGCTGGGCACAGCTGGGCTGGACAGGGGCTCCCAGCACTGGCACAGCCTCCAGGGAGCTCCTGGGTGCTGCCAGCACTGCCAGCCCACAGTGCAGCGTTCCAGAGACAGGGAGAATACCCCACTCCTGCTGTTGCTGATCTGCCTCCCTATCCCAGGCACTGAGAGATCCTGGAGGATGCTCTGAGAGCTGAGAATGGGACACCCCTGCACTGCCACAGCTGTCCCCCAACCTGGAGTGATGCCAGGGGTGCTCCCACCCAGGACTGCTCCACTTGGGCCCCAGGGCTGGGGCTGGCTGAGTCTTCTCAGGCTGCTGTTCCCTTTTTCCTTCCCCTGGGTGATTTCCCCTCATTGTGATTCCTCTCCTTGCTGGTGATAAAACATTTGACGAGTTGCACTGAAGGCCCAGACTCAGCAGCCCACCCCAACCCTCCCACCCCAGCCTCTCCCCCACCAAATATGTTTGTATTTTTAACATTTTTAGGCAACAATCTTAAACCGAAGCAGATGTGACAATGAATATTTATCTGCAGCATCTCAGTATGGGATTTTCTCTTAAACTCGATAAAATAAACTGCTCAGGATACAGAACAACATTTCTCCTAATATACAATACACAAGGGGCAGGAGGGGAATTAGCAGATGAACTCGGCATTAAAGCCATTTAAAATCAAAAGAGCAGCAGCATTTACATGCGAGGGGAACAGTTGGTGCTTTCAGTGAGATCCTGGCGTGTTTTCCTCCTCATTCCTGCAGGCTGGCAAACACCAGGCAGAAAGGTTCCTGCCAGGGAGGGGCAGGTGAGCAGGGGGCTCTTCCCACAGGTGGGAGAGGCAGGAGCAGCCCCTGTCCCAAGTGGGGAGCAGCTCCCATGGGGTGGGGTGAGGAGGGGAAGAAGGCAAACACTTCTCCAGTGACCTCCAGAGACAAGGAAGTCGCCAGGTCCCAGCCTGGCATCTCTCCCACGCTGTCCCATTGCTGTCCCTTCCTCAGGGGGCTCACAGCAGCTCCCCCCTGCTGACTGAAGCAGGGTTTGTTTCCATCCAGCCGGAGAGTGGCAGTCAGGAATTGTCCCCACCCGCTGCTTCCCTGCTTGGAGGCTGCTGGATTTACCCTGCAGGGATTGGTGCACACAGGGTGCTCTAGCTTCCCCAGGCTGGCACTTCTGGGCTTCCAGGGCAGGATGTGACTCTGCTGGTTCTTCAGCATCTCCCTGTGCAGCAGAGGGTGGGATGCTGTGGGATCCCTCATGCCCAAGGGTAGGATGAGCTTCTGTCCCACAGGGCAGCCCCATGGGACCGAATCCTGTTCTTACTCTGGTCCTGAGCCCCTTCCTCCTTACCCAGCTCATCCTCAGGGCCTGGCTTTTGGGGCTGGAAGTGAGGAGTGACTAAAAACCGCTGCAGACCTTGGGATGAGCGCTGGGGCTCGGCGCAGCCCCGCCGGATCCGGCGGCTGCCGGCGGCAGCGCGTTCTCCTGGAGCTGGAGGGCATTGCCAACCTTGCCACGTTGTGCTCCAAGAGCCAGGCACGTTTCTCCAACCTGCTGTCTCTGACGCAAATCCAGAACAATATGCAGATTAAAAATAACAACCACAACAAAAAGGCTCCACCACCACCCCAGAGAGCCCCACGCACACGGAGCCCTCCCCAAAGCCGGAGTGGGGAGTGGGCACAGGGGGAGAGTGTGAGCCCGGGGGCCTGGGCATGGGTGGGAGGCTGGAGGGGCAGCAGGAGGAGCCTGAGGGTCTGTCCTGTCCTGTGTCCAGGCCTGAGAGGTCACTAAAGCCCCCCGTGTTCGTTCACTCCCCCACAGCTGTGCAAAGGGAGTGATTTGGAGGGACCAGGGACAGCTGGGCCATGATGGTGGCCCTCTGTGATCAGTCCCCACTGAGCTGAGCCAGTGACCTCAGCACCACGCACTGGAACATCTTGTTCCTCTTTTGGTTTAGGGCCATCTACCCTCCTCCTCCTCTCCCAGAGAGGGAGCTGTGACTCTGGGTCCTGAGGGACCCCTAAATAACGAGTCAAAGGGATAAGGTCTCCTTTGGTCTGCAGAGAACATGAACTGGAGCCAAAAAACTGCTGACTGAAAGGGCTCAGCAGCTTCCCGAGGGCAATGGTCCCAGCTGGTGGCACTCACAGTGTCAGAAATGGGATGGTGACTGTTTGAGCCTGGAGGGAGCATTTCCATGCTGAACAGAGACCAGGCTGACACAGGAGCTGCCTCCAGTCACCAGCACAGGCCTTTGAGCCAGTGAGGGTGGTGGAAGGAAGGCTTTGGGGTCCCTGTGGTTTTAAAGCACGGGAAGGGTCCCCAGGCCCTGCCCCATGCCCTGCCCAGGAGGATCCTGCTCAGGCTTTTGTGGTCCTGTCTCTTGCAGCCGGCAGTGAATCCCACCCCGCAGTCCCCCTGCCCTGAGCAGGGATTTTCCCCTTGTGCTTCAGTCCCCGAGCTTGGCCAGGTCAGGGCTCCCCAGGTGACTCCTGGGGCAATGAACATTCCACCCTCATCCTTCACCTCCAGAGCTTGGCCAGGTCAGGGCTCCCCTTGTGCCCTCCCGGGGTGTGCAGGAGGCAGGGTTTGATCTCCTGAGCTGTGCCCAGAGCCCCCAGGGGAGCAGAGGGACATTCCCAGCTCAGGAGCTGCCCAGCATCCCGAGACAGGTTTTGTTCCTTCCCAAACTCCAAGGGAGTGGCCTGATGCGATGCTGCAACCACAGAACATTCCTTTGTAAGGAAATAAAGTGTCAGTGCCACAGCTGTGACATCCAAGCTCCGCTTCGGTAGCGTGCCCTGGGCAGAAAGAGGCGGCGGGTTCCTGTTTAGGTTTTCGGTTACTGTGTTTGTAAAATATTTATTTTTCTTGGTGTTTCTATCCCGGCCTTTTTAGAATCCAAATATTTGGAGGCTGGAGGAGTGGTGGCCGGGCCCAGCACTGCTCTGCTGGCTGGGCTCGGCGTGTGCCAGGCATGCTGATGGCCCCAGACCCCCCCAGCCAGCCCTCAGCATCAGACAGTGTTTGAATGCAGTCTCCAGGGGTGGAGAGGGTGGTATGAGGCACTGAAAGAGCTGGGAGTGGAGAAAAAAAGAAGAAGAAAAAAGAAAAAGAAAAAAAGAAAAAACAAGGCAGTGGCGTATAAATGAATAAATAATAGTAATAAAAAAGATCATTGGGAAGCAAAGACATTCTTTATGGTGCATTAATGTGTTTTCTCAGCTGCTCTCTTGACTCGGCACCAGCTCTTGCAGTTCCTGTCCTCAGGACACTCCGTTGGGCACAGGAAGGTTTGTTCTGGCTGCTCTGTCCCAGTCCTGTGCCCCTGGAGCTCCTGTCACTGCCTCGTGGGGAAGCACAGAGCCCCCAGCTGCCCCTTTCCCCACGGCCTCCATGCCCGTTGCTGTCTCCTGGGATTCAGCTCTTTGGGAGAAGAGCCTCTTGCTCCAGAACAGCCCCTCAGGTGGGAAACACCACAGGAACCCGGGGTTTGTCCCCTTGGTGCCACCCGGCGCTGCCTCCCCTCGCTCTCCGAGCTTCCCTGAGCCCATGCCTTCCTCCTCCCCCATCTCCAGCAGCTTCCCAGGGAAGGGATCCATCCTCAGAGCTGGTGGGACCCCAGCCGTGGCGGCAGCAGCTCTTATCAGGCGGCTGCCAGCTCTGTCACCACGCTGTGCTGAGTGACGGGCGCTCCCACCTGCTCCCGGCGCCGAGCACGGGGTGCTGCTGCTGCTGCTATAGAAACACCCAACTTCTTACACTCACCTCCTTTCTTCTTTCTCTCTTTTCTTTTTCCCTTTAGACCCTCAAAGCCGCGTCTGAATTCCCTCGCCATTCAAAGGAAGATCCGGCGGCTCCTCGGCGCAGCCACGTCCCTGCTGAGGCACCGTGTCCTGCCTGTGACAGGGTTGGTGATCCATCCCGATCCATCCCCACCTCACGGAGAGGGAGCTCCAGAGTCACCACCTGCTCTCCAGGAGCTGAGCTGAGCCCTCTCCTGCTCGCACCAGCGCCATGAGATTTGTTCCCTGTGCTGGCACTGCTCCGTGAGCTCATCAGCTGCTCCAGCAAAGCCCCACACAGAGCTCTGGTGGGTTTATTTTGCTGGCTGCTCTCACCCAGCTGTTTATTTTCTTGAGTTTCCCCCGTGAACCCACTCCACACCTGGAATTGTGCTGACAGAGTTGACCTCAAAGCTGAGCTAACTCTGCAAATCCCTTCCATGCGTGACTGTGGGGAGCAGGTGCTCCTCGCTTCCCCGGGGCTGCAGAGCCCCCCAGCAGGAGAGCAGGACCTGTCTCATTCCTCATTTGCCAAGCAGAGACACTCACATGGAAAACCAGCGTGTCCTCAAGTCATGGAATCACAAAATGGTTTGGGTGGGAAGGGACCTTAAAGCCCATCCCATCCCATCCCCTGCCATGGGCAGGGACACCTTCCACTATCCCAGCTTGCTCCAAGCCCCGTCCATCCTGGCCTTGGACACTTCCAGGGATCCAGAGGCAGCCACAGCTGCTCTGGGCAGCCTAAGCCACCAAGCCTGGATTCATCCAGCATCACCGTGGTCGATCCAGCACATTCCTTCTCATCCCTTCCTGACCCCATTGGCCTTGGCTGACAGTGGCTTGTTTTGGTATCAGTCCCCGTGGACACTCTGCAAACCAAACCAGCTCAGTGTAAGATCCAAGGAGACATTTACTAATGGGCTTTGGGCTGAAATTCAACCCTTCCTCAAAAAAAAAAAAAAAAAAAAAAAAAAAAAAAAAAAAAAAATTTCCTTCAACCTAAAGGGTTCTAAACAAACCTGACTTGAGAGTCATTTAATACCCTGTCAGCTTCCCTTCCCACTGCTCCCGGCTCTGCCGAGGTGAGCCGTGTCCCTGGGATCGGGGTCCTGCTCTCCTGCATCTGCTAGGAAGGTGCAAACAAATCCTGAAGTGCAGATGCCAGAGTCACTGACCCAGAGAGATCCTTCTGGAGCTCATCTTTGACTTGAGCCTCATCGGAAGGCCAGGATAGGTAATTCCCCAATCCCTCCACTTTGATTGTCTCTGCTGTGATTCCACTTCCCACTGAGCAGCCCAGCATCGCTGCGTTCTGGAGGCATTTCAGAGTCCTGGGGGTGTTGGTCTGGGCAAGTGGCACAAATGGTGATGCCATCAAAGCAGGACAGACTTTCCAGCTGTGACACCTGTAAGAGTCAGGTCAGCCGTGTTTCTCCTGCCCCACAGCTCAGGAGAAACTACCC